>CM064563.1:20292767-20382767 GCA_032716605.1 Paralithodes platypus
ATTCACAAGCATTCTCCATTCATTCCTGTTTATTACTACAGGTACTTCCCTTGCCTGATCTATAGTCCTTCCTCTATCATCTAAAGCTTGTCCTACACAGTCTTTCCATCTCAATGTGGGTCTTCCTACCCCTCTATCTCCCCTTGTATCTGACTCACATATTCTTTTTGTAAGCCTTTCATCTTCCATTCGTTCAACATGACCATACCAGCTCAGCACCCTTCTGTCCACTCTGGCTGACAAATGTTCCTGCTGCCTCACTCTCTTACGCATCTCTTTATTCCTCAATCTGTCTCTATGAATAACTCCACACATACTCCTCAGGCAGCTCATCTCCATCACATCAGTCGTTTAAGGAGAAGTCGTCAAGGATCATTAGAACCAGAAGGCCACAATTGCCGCTGCGTGGGGACATTGGAAAAAGGCCTCATGCAAGCCCTGGAGCGCGTTCAGTCTACCCAAACACGCAAACGGGATAGCTCTACTGAACGTGATCGCCTCTGATTCGACGAATCACGTTTGTGATTGTTTGCAATCAGACGGCGACCACGCTAACACTCCCTGGAGGTGACTAGCGAAGCTATCATAACAGTAGGCCTAAATCTCACCTCGACATTATATTATCATAATTGAGCTTAATTAGCCTCCCTCCATAGTATTTATGTGTCGCAATCTCAATAATAAGGTGGCACACCTATGAAAATCATAGTTATCATGACAATTTTGCTTTATATAACATAAAACAAGCAACTTGGAGCGCAACTCTCACAGCTACTTCGTCCGGAGTTGAGAGCGGTAAGCATAGCCTAGCCGGTAACGACTTCGCTTTTAAATCCACAAGCCTACTTGCAAGGGTTCGAGGCTCGATGAGTTAATGTTTTTTTTTTTTTTTTTGCAGTTTTTATTTAATATGTATCGTTATATATTGGTAATGTTACCATGCAAATGGTATATTTTAACGGGTTATAACTTGCTGTACAGGATTTTGAGCGTTTGTCTATAGTATTGATTGATTATTACGTGTTTTATATGCGGTTTGCATTTCATTTTTATCGTTATATATTGGTAATGTTACTATGCCAATGATATATTTTAACGGGTTATAACTTGCTGTACAGGTTTTTGAGCGTTTGTTTATATTATTGATTGATTAGCCTACTCTATTTACATTTCCTAAAAACAATTTCTGAGGCCTAATTGCATCGAAGAATGTTAGGTCAGTTAAGCTATGTCTAGTACGGTAGCCTACCCACGCTATAGTTCAATTTTCAAATGTAATCTAATGGCTAAAATATAATAGTAATGAACCTTCCATTAATATAGGCTTGCAAATAGCCTATATACAATAAGATCGTCATGAAAAGAAAATATGCCTACACATACATCGCCAGGAAGGGATAATAACTATTAATTAATTCAGCCTCCACATACATTGCCAGGGAATTGTTTGAAAATTACACTGGGAATAAAAAGCTACCTTTGCCACATAATGGCCGTAATAACTTTATCTACATTTCATTATAAGATTATAAGATTATAATAGCCTGATGGTAGCCTACCGTCTGTCTTGAGCTTCAACACGGATGTTGACTGTGGCTGACAGTGTTACTACCTTAACCAATAGCCTATAGCCTATAGCCTACTGTAAGAAACTGTAAGAAATATTGATGAATATTATTTATTAAAATGCATTAAGAGGTTGGGTCGGTGGGCTTGCGACCCCCACCCGGAAAAAATACCTAAGCAAAGAAAAACGAACGAACAGCCTCGGATGCGGACGGTACCTATGTTGACGAAAAACGACCGACTAAGGACATTCCTTCAGACATTCTGAGAATGGCTACATGGAATGTTAGTGGCATGAATGATGGCACAAAAGAGAGAGAGGTTCTGGAAGTGCTAGTGAATGCCAGGCTGGATGTATGTGGAATGACAGAGACCAAATGGAAAGGTTCAGATGTGAGAGAGTGGGAGTGTGGAATGGGTGTGTGTGCTGGAGTGAGTGAAAGAACAACGAGAGAAGGTGCGTGTTTGTTTGTTTGTAAGTAGCAAATGGAAGGAATGTGTAAGAGAGTATGGGTCTGTGGGTTCAAGGATTGTGTGGGTGAGAATGAAAGTAGGAATACAAACGTGGGTGATTGTGTGTGTGTGTATGCCCCGACAGAGGATAAACTTGAAAGAAAGAAAGAGGAGTTCTGGATGAATGTGGAGGCGTGCCTGGAGAAGTTTGACAAGAACAAAAGAATATTTCTGATTGGGGATATGAATGGTAAGGTGGGTGATAGGAAAGTTGAGAGAGTGGTGGGAGGGTGGGGGGGTACCATCAGAGGTGAATGGGAATGGTAGTGCACTTGTGGACGTATGTGTGGGGAGGAGGCTGTGGATAGCCAACACCATCTTCCGACACAGAATGATCCACAGGTACACGTGGAAACGGGTGTGGACGATGGAGGATGAGACAGTGGTGGAACGAAAGTCATTGATTGATATGTATGTGTGGATGAACGAATGAAGAAATCTGTGATGCATGCTAGGGTGTATAGGGGTATTGGAGGGGGTCTGTCTGATCATTATGTAGTGGTAGCTAAGGTTAGGATACAAAAGCAGTGGATGAGGAGAGCTGGAGGGAGGCGAGAGGGTGGAATGGTGAGGAGGGTGGAGAGGTTGCAGGAGGAGGAAGTCAGGGAGGAGTACAGGAAAGCAGTGGAAAGACGACTAGGTGGGTTCGACCTGGAAGTTATGGAGGAAGTGGAGGAGATGAGCAAGGTGTTTAAGGATGAGGTCTGTGCAGTATGTGAGGAGGTGTGTGGAGTGAGGAGAAGAGGGAGGGGAGTGAAAGGTACAGCATGGTGGACAGAAGAGGTAAGAATAGCTGTGGAAGAAAAGAAGAAAGCATATAGAGAGTGGTTGGGTAGTAGAGGAAATTAAGATTTCCAGAGACAGAAACGAGCGAGGTACGTGGAGAGTAAGAGAGTGGTGAAGAGAGTAGTGAAAGAAAGTAAGAGAAGAGTAGATGAGGAATTTGGAAGGAATCTGAGTGTAAAATGGAGGGAGAGTAAGAACTGTTCTGGAAGGAAGTCAAGAAAGTTAGGGAAGGTAGCAAGGGAAACAGTAAGGGTGTGAAAGATAAGAATGGGAGAATGGTAGCCGAGAAGCAAGAGAGAGTCGAAAGATGGAGGGAGTACTTCAATGAGTTGCTAAATGTAAGGAATGAAGAGCCAGCAAACATAGCTGGATATGGTATGGGAGAAAGACGAAGAGAAGTAGTGGAGGAGGAGGTGGGGATCAGGAGGTCAGAAGTGTGGGAAGCCATGAAAAGAGTGAAGTTGGGGAAAGCACCAGGAACAGATGGAGTGTGTGGGGAAATGTTGAGGTAAGGTGGTGAGATAGTGATCGAATGGGTATGGAAAATGTGCAAACTAGCATGGGAGAAGGGGAGTACACCCGATGACTGGAAGACTGGCATAATAGTCCCCCTATATAAGGGCAAAGGGGAAAGAGGAGTGTGTGCTAACCTCCGAGGAATATGTCTTCTAAGCGTAGTAGGGAAGGTATACAGTAGGGTAGTGATTGAGAGAGTGAGAACGGGGAAATGGATAGGCGACGAGCAGGGAGGTTATAGGAAGGGAAGAGGATGTGTAGATCAGATTTTTACCCTGAATTGTGTTGTGGAGAAATATCTGGAGAAGAAACAAAAGGTGTATGTTGCCTTTATGGACTTGGAGAAGGCCTATGACAGAGTGGATAGAGAAGGTTTGTGGAAAGTACTTAGAATATACGGAGTAGATGGCAAGTTGCTGAAAGCAGTGAAGAGCATGTATGAGGGTGCAAAGGCGGCAGTACGTGTGGAGAGTGAGCAGAGCGAGTTCTTTGACCTGAATGTTGATTTGAAACAGGGGTGTGTGATGTCCCCGTGGTTGTTTACTGTATATATGGATGGAGTCATGAAAGAAATACTATCAAGAGCAGTGGATGTTGGTGTATCGCTGAAAAGGGAGGGAATTGAGTGGAAGCTACCTATACTGCTGTTTGCGGATGATACAGTTCTGATGAGTGATAATGAATGGGAGTTGCAAGGTCTGGTAAATGAGTTTGGAACAGTGTGCTAAAAACGGAATTTGAGGGTAAATGCGGGGAAGAGCAAGGTTATGGTCTTCGAAAGGGGTGAAGTCACAGAGTGTGAGGTGAAGCTGAACGGTCAGGCTATGGAGATCGTCAACTCTTTTAAGTATCTGGGCAGTGTGTTGAGTAAAGATGGGACTATGGATGAAGAAGTGCGGGAGAGGGTACAACAGGGGAAGAGGGTTGTAGGAACGCTGAAAGCAGTAACAAGAAATAGGGTGGTCAGTATGGAAGTGAAGAAGTCCTTGCATGACAGTGTGGTAATCCCGACACTGACTTCGGAAGCGAAGCATGGACGTTGGTTGAGAGACTCAGACCAAGAGTGAGAGCAGTGGAAATTAATTACTTAAGAAGTGCATGCGGAGTTACATGGAGGGATAGACAGACTAATGAGGAAGTAAGGAGGTGTGGTGTGGAGGTAGATGTGCTGGAAAGTGTGAAAAGGAACAACTTGAGATGGTTTGGCCATATGGAACGTATGGAAAGCGAGAGAATGACTAAGAGGGTGTACGAGAGCGAGGTGGAGGGACAGAGAGGGAGTGGTAGACCGAAAGAGAGGTGGAAGGATGGAGTGAGGAAGTATATGAACGAAGGCGGTGCTGGTTGGGGGGAGGGGCGTCGACTGACTGGGGACAGAGGTTCATGGGGGCGGTTTGTTCGTGGCCACCCCTTCGGGGATCACGGCGTCAGGCAATAGATAGATAGATATTTAATTGAAATAAATTGACCGAAAAAAGCACATGTTACAGGGCCTAAAACCTTCGCAGACATCGCCAACAAAAATAGAATTTGGTGCTCACAGCCACTGACCAATCAGCGACGAGAATCAATGTTTGGCTATCAATGTCGTTCACCCTGCTCAATCATAAACAGGATTGCTCAAACAGAAACATTATTGCCTGATAGGGTAGACTGAACGCGCTCCTGGAATCCGTAAATACAATCCTTTTGTAGTGGCTCTTGCAGCCTTCTGGTTCTATAGGGCTTTCAGAACCAGAAGGCCACAAGAGCAGCTGCATAAGAATGTATTTAAGTAAACCAGGGCCCGCATGAGGCCTTTTTCCGATATTACCGCGCTGAGGCACTTGAGGCATTCTGGTTCGGAGCTATATCTGTACATCAGAAAATAACTAACAAGGAGTGAGTAACTATGGAAGAGATAATCAATAACATTAACCCTGTCCGACATAAGTTGCTAACTTACTGATGGGGTGGCGGAGCCCCCGGTATTTCCCTCACAACACTTTCTCTGACACTGAGGTACCGGTAGAAGTCGGAGGTATTTGGGGTTGCCACCAACCGATAGATTCTGATCTAACTTACCTAACTTACCTTACCTTACTTACTGAGCTCAATATGACGCGAATGTGTCATATAACTTACTTATTGAGCTACTTCCCTAGGTTCATATGACGCGATCGCGTCATATGATACTGTACTCTTGGGCGTACCGCCATATGACGCGATAGAGTCATATACAGTGGAGCCCCCATCCTCGCTACACCGGTCTTCGTTGATTCAATTCTCGCACCACACACCAAATATTCCCCATTTCAATTCTCGCGCCAAAAGCCTCATTCCTCGCATCAAAATCCCAGCCGAAACCCGAAAAAATAGCAAAAATAACGAAAAACTCAACATAAAACTAGAAAACAAACAAAAACAATAATTTTGTTTTAACATAACGAAAGAATCTGCCAGTAGCTTGCCGTTTAGAGACGAAATCCGAGTGAATCCGAGATCCGATCGTCAAATGCGCAAGATGCCGCCATCTTTGTATGACGTCATCACTAAGCAGACGCTTGAAGTTTAGCTAGTATCTGTGTTGATAAAACAACCGTTTGCAAGCCTTTTTGTGCCTGAACCCCTTATCTCTCGCGTTTATTATAACCTCTAGTACATCTAGTGATAGGGATGGTTGGCCTGGTGGTAGCAATGAAGGAATTTCATGCTCAAAACACAGCAAAGACCAGTCCATGTCGGACGAAAGCGATTGAATTGCCTAGCCTAGACGATGTTAGCCTAGGCTAGGCTAAGTATGACAATGATTTATAATAAAATCTGTGTGGTAAGTAATCTTCTCATAATACGTATTTATACGTCTTTTCCTCATAATATGTATTTATTGGATGTATTTGGGGCAAAATGGGTACTTGAAGGGTGGCTGGACGAATTTAGAACCTAGGCCTAGGCTAGGCCTAAAAAAAATTGCATGATAGAAACAATGCCCCAATCTACTGTACAGTATTTATGGTTAGGACTGTCATTTAGCCATGTCTACATTATTATTTACAATGCATAAGATTTAGGCCTAGGCTACTTGATGTAGCCTAGACAAAAAACATGTTTTCATAGCCTAACACTGGGAAAAAGTGCGGTAATTGTTTAGATATTGGGCCTTTTTTTTCTAGTTATTAAAAACTTATTCTATGGTGTATTATATGATACAGTATAATGCATAAAATTTAATTTGTATACAATAAAACATGTTTTCATAGGCAAAAAATAGAAAAAGACGCAAATTTTGGCATGAGCACGGAACCGATTGAATTTTCCCCATAAGAACAGTGCCCCGATCTTGGATGTTTCAATCCTAGCTCTATTTCTGCGGAACCGATTAGCAGCTAGGATGGGGGCTCCACTGTACTGTACTACGAAGAGGGTCAAAGAAAATACATGATTTTAACAGTGTGTGAAATAAATGTTCAGTTTACCAAAAACCTTGAAGACAACTTATGTGAAAGCTGTAGACGGTCACTAACTTGACACTCATATGATGTGAAACAAATAGTTCCAGTACTGTGTTAGTCACAGTACAATTTGTACATTTTAATACAATATTGGGCCACAAAGACTGAAGCTGTTTTAATTTAATCTATGCTTGGGACCATTTTTATATGCCTGATAATGGAACATTCATTATATTATACCCTGCTCATCTTCACTGGTTGACAAATTTAGCAGCCGATTTCCCAACACATAATTGCAGAATATGGAACTTGTAAACTTTGGTTCATATTGATGGTTTGCCTTCATAATAGGTAAGTCCATCCACATCTCAGTATTTATTATACAGTAGGAACATGATCATTTATTGAATAGTTAAGGGGGCCCACCTCGTTTTTTTTATCTCTCTCTCAGTTGTATCCATTCGTCCCCATTCAGTCTACTGTTTTAAGACGTTTATCCCCATCCATGTGTCAATTTGTTCTTGGTGAGCCAGCATATTTAAAAAAAAAAAAACATTGATAGCAGGCTAAATTTGTACATTTTTCAATAGAAAGATGTCTTCGGCGAAGTCGGATTTCTCAAAACAATGCTGGCTCGCTATCGCTCGCCAGGAAGAAATCGACACCTGGGTGGCGATAAACGTCTTAGGCTGAATGGGGCTGAACGGATACAACCCAGAGAGAGAGAAAACATAAAAACGAGGTGGGCCCCCTTAAGATGAACAGAGGTTAGGCTCAAGGCCCCTTACTAAACCAACACTGAAACAATATCAGACAAAAAATAACTTACTACTACGCACAGATAGTCCAACGGCCGGCACCCCTATCTCCGTCAGACAATGCAGTACTTTGGTGTGTAGCTGAGGGAAGAAAGAACACATATTTTATTTGTATTGTTTTAAAATCGTTCTTAGCACCAATAACACCTCAAAAGAAACTAATGAAAGCATGATGATGTGTGTGTTTATTGTTTTCTGTTGTCTTGTCCCTATTCGGGCTCTGTCTTGAGTCAGCCACCCACAGAAAAAAAACAAAAATAAAACAGGAAAAGTGGGGAATGGGCCTGACTAAATACTGTACTGTACATAGATGTGATTCTCCCAGGATTCGAACCCAGGATATAAAATACAGAACTTATACACTCTAACCATTACACCATCAAGACAGTCAAGAGAGAGTGGCACACACGGTAATTGACCACTTGCAAGTTTCAGGCTATAAGGAAGTTGGAGCTGTGAACATCAACATTTAACAGAAACGCAATAATAATGTACGTTTCTGATGGATAAATGGTATGTTGAATTGGGTTTTATGTATTTATAAATATATTACGACCGTATTTTAGCTGTAAATTCTGTTAAATATCGTTGTCTACAGCTCCAACTTCCTTATAGAACAAAACTCGCAAGTCAGCAATTATTATATGGAGGGTTAGTAGCACCCATCAGCAAACTATTTTCTACACAGATCTGTCTGGTGATGGGCTGGTCTATCAGAGTGAGAACTGAGCAATCTCTGCCATACCCATAGCTTACTCTGACTGTTCCTTTTACTTTTATATTTTCTAGATCTCAAGTGACGGCGTCTCTTCCGTGGATTGACCTCCCAGTCTACCTAGATTGGAAGCCAAAGCGTCACATTTTTTTCCTTTGCCCCTCAACTTTCTCTTCATAATTGCTGAGGGGCACAGGGCCCTGGGTGGGGCTTTGGTTTCCCGGGCGTTTCCGCACCCTCCTCAGCTCCCCGCCATGGAGTGGCTTCGGTCACCCAGGCTTTATTGTGGTCGGCAATGAGGGTTCTGTGGGGGCGCACGGTTATGGCCTTGGCCTTGCTCGGGGCCTTGGGGCTGTTCGGCCAGGCAGCTTGGGGAACAACAACAACAACACAGATCTGTCCGGTAAACCAGTGCAATTCAGCTTAAGGAGGGATGGGCCGGTTTTCTGGACCACTTTCTCCCTCATGTTTAGCCCCATTAGTTTTCAGATGTTAAGATGTTTGCTCCATTAGTTAGTCGATTTTAACCCTTTCCCGCATTTATGACGCAGAGGTTGCCAGATTAGCAATAAGAAATACGGGTTTGACAACCCGAAGGGAAGGAAGGAAAACTAACTATTTAGTAATGGTTCCGTAGTCAATGACGTGAGAGCCTTATATATATACAGTAAGGGCTCCCCGGAGACCCCCGTGAGGGTCCCGGAGAAAGCATAACGCGACCCAAATATATAAAAAGTACATCCTAGGGTGAAACCCTTTACTTAGTTCCTAGGGAATGTCATTAAAAAAGGTAACCATTAGAAAAAGAAAGAAAATTTTTATGAGTAAAGATTAGAAACTATGAATGTTGTCTTACTAAATCAACTAGCGTGCCGTTATACAGTCCTTCCCTTGCACGCGTCCCCCAGCTGGTCACGCTGGGTTTATACGTCCTTCATAGTACAAAGTTGCGCATGTGCATGGGAAGAGGGAGGAGGGAGGGCCGCTTTACATCATTGACTACGGAACCATTACTAAATACTGTAGTTAGATTTCCTTCCTTCCCTTTGGGTTGTCAAACCCTTAATTTAGTAATGGTTCTCTCCGTCAATGACGTGAGAGCCTAAGAATACCAAGATCGGTGGTTGGGACATCTCATGCTCAACGTCAAAGACTGAAGAGAACCAAAACTAACGGCTCGCGCTGTTGTAATTAAATAACTAGAATTAAGAAAAAGTGTAAAGTATAAAGGCAGGGTTTCTAAGTAAGCCTTAGGAAGCGATAGAATGGTACATAATGATAAGGATGCAGTAAAACTTAATAAAAAAAAAAGCCACTATATATTGTAACACATAAGAATTGTACATACTATAGTACTAGAATGATTTGTAAAAAAGAAAATCTATTCATACTTATTAAACTCACCAAAAAAAAAAAAAAAAATTGTATTTATTAATCTAATATCCTGTATTAGAAATTAACCCTTAGAGATTATCAATCTTACTAATATTAACATTGAGCAACACTTGTGAGAGGTTCTCCAGTTCGGAACACACTCTCTCCCCCCCCCCCCCCCTCTGTTTTGTCCAAAACTCCTAAAAGTAAGTCAGTACTTGGTGAACCTCACACATACTTGTAACATAAAACATGTCATTATTGCAATAAACAGAGATCAGTTAGGCTTATGCCTAATTCTCATGGCTATGCATGGCACAGTGGGTCTCTTCCAATGAACTGAAAGATATTTGGATAAAAATGTGTGGTGAGATGACCAGACTCTTGTTTGCTTAACCTCTGAAGTGCGCATGAGGGTAATTAGACACCTCTCCCTGTGCGCATGTATTTGAGGTGTTTCGTCACTAAAATATTCATTGTACCATTAATAGCATTAATACTTATCCATATGCGCCTATTAGTGATTATAAGGTATTAACCTGAAACAACAATAAAACGAGTGAAAACAGCGTTTGGATGGTCAAAATCGGAGATATAGCCCGCGAGTTGTATAATGTATGGGTGAGGCAAGCTGCTTTCCCGCCAATTTCCCCCAAGGCCACTGAGACACAGTCGATCGATACTCTCTCTCTCTCTCTTGCATTCGCTTGCTATCAGTGATGACCACACCCTCCAACCGGATTTCTAATGTTAGCACGAAAATATACCTTAGAATAAGGGAATAACAGGGAAAATAGGTGATAACTGAAGGAGAGGAGGAAAGTGGGGAAGGAGGGGAGGTAGAGGACTGAGATTTTGCATGGCCCAGGGGCCATTTTTTTTTTTTTTTTTTTTTTTTTCGATGTCAAAAGTTGATTTTTTTTTTTCACTCACTCTTAAGAGTCTCCCCGCAGTCCGCCGGGGGAACTCTTAAGAGTCTCCCCGCAGTTCCCGGGTTAATGTCTTGGATAGAGTAATTGTTAAGAAATCTGACTGTCGTGGCCCACTTTCTCACATCATGGGCCCTTGCTACTGCTGGCGGTTCGGCTGTTTTGATAACGTCCACTAGAATTGAGGCAAGCTGTCGTTTAGATAACCTTGATTTGCCATGTGAAGAGATCCATAAATGAGAAGGGTGTAAGGGTGTAGTTGGTTGTACATACTTATACAAAGCCAACACTGGGCATAGTGCCTGATGTTTATTCTTTTGTTTGAGGGCCATTATATCAAAAGGTGAGAACATATGATCTTCTCTTTCATTCTTGGCTATGAAATCAGGAGCTGGTGTGAGGGTAACAGCACTCAGATCTTTAAATTGTAAGCAGTTCGCAGCTCTAGCCATGGCCGCAAGTTCGGACACTCTATGTGTTGTTGCTAACAAAATTAAGAAAACACATTTAGATAATAACTTGTCATAAGAAGGGTTGACCGTGTAAGGTTTAGTACTTAATAGATTTAACACCTTGCCCAGAGACCACTGAGGTAGAATCTGTCTCGCTGGAGCTCGTAATTTAAAACAAGCCGTAATAAACTCCTTCATACTTAGGTGGAAGTCTAAGGCCAGTAAGGTCATAGAATGGTTCTTTAATGGCTGAGAGGTGATTGCGAAGTGTGTTAACTGATAGGTGTTTGTCTTCGAAAAGGTAATTTAAGTACTTTAAAATTAAACTTATTGAGGCACTTTGTTGGTTGGATTCTACAATCCACATTGTAAATTGTTTCCAATGTGACTCATACTGTCTAATTGTGGAAGGTGTAAATTGTTTGGTTAATTTGTCGTGAACGGCTTGGTCATAAGAATTTAGCCATTTGGTTTTGAAAATATTTTGTAACTAAAACAAGTTGTAAGAAAAACTCCTTTCAACTTGTTGAGGGGTAAGTCGGAAGCCAGTGGGATCAAAGAACGATTCTTTAATGGCTGAGAATTGATTGTATAGTGTGTAAATTGAATTTTTTTTGTCTTCAAAAGAGTAATTGAAGTACAGTACTTTAAAAATAAACTGACTGAAGCTATGTGTTGGACAGACTCTACAATCTACGTGGTAAATTGTTTCCGATGTAATTCCTACTGTCTAATAGTGGAAGGCGTAAACTGTTTGGTTAATTTGTCGTGAACAGCTTAATCATAAGAGCTCCGCCATTTGACTTTGCAAATATCCATAAAGCTAAATGTAGACCAGTCTGTAGGTTGCTAATCTGCTCTAAGTGGAAACAAGACGTTGGAAATGGTATTGGAATGGGACATTCGAGAGACAGATGAATGAACTACACATGTGTTGACCGGACTGGTGTTATAAGGCACTCTTGACCCTGAATTAACCCTTCCTACCCGGTCCCTTAGGTAAGGACAGCACAAAAGAAGGGCCGCTACCCGGTATGCCTTATCTAAGGCATGAGCTTAATAGCCTAATTAAGCTTGGTCTGAACGCCGTGCGTACGACGTATGTCAACAAACCCAAGCGTTCGTCACCGCACCTCCGAAAACAAGAAGGAGAAGACTCCTCAATGTTATTGTTCTGACGTCATGACGAAATTAGTGTCTGAAAAGCCCCCATATTGGCAACATCTCTGCAATATTGGCTCCACTGAAATCGTCATCACAACTGAACCAGTTGACTTACAGAGCTCTACTCAATGCCAAAATACAGATTGTAAACCGCACTACGATTATAGATGAGTGGGAAAGTTCTAGCAGTGAAAATAAACATAAATACGGTAGCCTAGGCCTAGACGTTTTTCAGCCATTTCGCCCGGGTAGGGGCGACCGTCATTGGGTAAGACAGCCCGGGGAGGAAGGGTTAAGTGGAAATGTTGCAAAACTTTGGATATTCGTGTGTGTCCGGAGGAGGAAAGAGGTATATCGATAACCACTTGTTCCAAACCTCTGAGGACGCATCTGTTCCGCTCGCTTGGATCTCGTGCCAGAAGGTCAGAAGCAGGAGGAATTTTGTCGATTGGTGTGAATTAACGAGATTTACTTGTGGATGGAACGGCCTTATCAAGTTGTGGAATACCGTCTGAGTGATTGTCTATTCGACTAGGATACCCTTCTCTCGAGATAAGGTGTCCACCTACAGATTCGCCTTGCTTGGTAGGTAAACTGCTTGAATTGTGATATGGTAATGAAGAGTAAGGAAAAATATCAACTCCGACAATCTCAGGGGCGTGTGAGATTTCGTTGGGCCCTGCCTGTTGATACAGGATACGGCTGATGTGTTGTCCATGTGAAAGGCTATTACTGTACTCTGTGTTGGAGTGAAAGGGCATGATTTTTCAAGAAAAATCGAGGGACAACTAGTTCCTTTGTATTTAAGTGATAGAGATTGAGAGAGGTCTAGCGACTTTGTGTCTGGCGACCGTCGGACGATTGGTAACTCCATCTCGGGGCTCCCGCTTTGTCCAAGACGACCCCCACTGATGGTGGCGGTTCTGACTAGAGGGCTGTCGAGGAAGGGGTCTCAGGTCTTATCCAGAAGCCTAGAAGTCTGATGAAATGCTAAGGGAATGTAATTAGGGTATGAGGTTGATTGACTTGGAAAAGCTCTGTTGTCCAGCCTGATGTAAGGATTCAGGCGAAGTTTGTCCAACTGAACAGGTAGCTGAACCCAATATTTTGACCCTATTAACCCTCTCACGTCCTTGACGCAATTTTGAGCCTATTGGGGATACTTTAAAGCCTTGTTACCATCAGGGGTATTTAGAAACCTTTAGTTTAGTTACTTTAACCTCTGCAGTTGTCTTTGAGTTAGCTGTGGGCAGAAAACTAATTTTGGAGAGGTAATTATAAGAGTAAAGCATATAGAAAGTGGTTGGGTAGTAGAGGGAATGAAGATTCCGAGAGACAGAAACGAGCGAGGTACGTGGAGAGTAAGAGGGTGGTGAAGAGAGTAGTGAAGGAAAGTAAGAGAAGAGTAGATGAGGAATTTGGAAGGAATCTGAGTGTAAAATGGAGGGAGAGTAAGAAACTGTTCTGGAAAGAAGTCAAGAAAGTTAGGGAAGGTAGCAAGGGAAACAGTAAGGGTGTGAAAGATAAGAATGGGAGAATGCTAGCCGAGAAGCAAGAGAGAGTCGAAAGATGGAGGAGTACTTCAGTGAGTTGCTAAATGAAAGGAATGAAGAGCCAGCAAACATAGCTGGATATGGTATGGGAGGGAGAAGAAGAGAAGTAGTGGAGGAGGAGGTGGGGGTCAGAAGTGTGGGAAGCCATGAAAAGAGTGAAGTTGGGAAAGCACCAGGAACAGATGGAGTGTGTGGGGAAATGTTGAGGTATGGTGGTGAGATAGTGATAGAATGGGTATGGAAAATGTGCAAACTAGCATGGGAGAAGGGGAGTGCACCCGATGACTGGAAGACTGGCATAATAGTCCCCCTATATAAGGGCAAAGGGGAAAGAGGAGTGTGTGGTAACCACCGAGGAATATGTCTTCTAAGCGTAGTAGGGAAGGTATACAGTAGGGTAGTGATTGAGAGAGTGAGAGTGAGAACGGAGAAATGGATAGGCGACGAGCAGGGAGGTTTTAGGAAGGGAAGAGGATGTGTAGATCAGATTTTTACCCTGAATTGTATTTACCTAATTTACCTAATTGTATTTACCTAATTGTAGTTTACAGGAGTTGAGCTAAGCTCGTGTTGTCCCGTCTCTCAGTCTACTTTTTATCCAATTTTTTCTTGAAAATATGGATGTTCCTTGCCCCTACCACCTCCTCCTCCAGCCCATTCCATTTGTCAATACATCTATAGGGGAAGCTAAACTTCCTGATATCGTTCTTGCAGGTAGGTCTTTTTACTTTGTAGCTGTGGCCTCTAGTTATTCCTGTATCCATAATTAATATATCCTCCCTATCCAGCCTCTCCAGCCCCCGGGTACATTTGTACATCATTATCATGTCTCCCCTCTCTCTCCTCTCTTTTAGACTCGGAAGATTTAATTTGTCTAGCCTCCCTTCATATGGCAGTTCTCTGAGACTTGGAACCAATCTAGTGACTGCTCTCTGGATTCTTTCTAACTTGTGAATATGCTTCTTTAGATGCGGGGACCACACCACTGCTGCATACTCCAATCTTGGTCTAATCATACTCTTCATAATTTTCGCTACCATGGTCTCAAATAGTTCAGAGCAACTTTCATATTCCCGGCCATTGCATACATTCCGCTAAAGAGCTTGTTAATATGTTTCTCTGGCGACAAATATTCTCGTATCATCAACACTAAATCTTTTTTCTTTTTCGGCCTTGCTAATTTTATTATCTCCCATCCTGTACTCCCAATTTGGTCTATTCACACTTCTTCCCATATTTAACACATGACATTTACTTATATTAAATTTCATTTTCCACTTGGTGCTCCATTCGTATATTTTATCTAAATCCCCTTGCAGCTCCTCACAACTACTTTTATTTCTTATTTGTCTCATAATTTTTACGTCATCTGCAAACATTGACTGTAGGAGTTTATGCCTATCGGCAGGTCATTCACGTACATAAGGAACATGAGAGGTGCCAACACAGATCCCTGCGGCACACCACTCTCAACTTTCCGCCACGATGAGTAAGTTCCTCTAATGTTGGTCCTCATTTCCCTATCTGTTAAATAGCTCTCCATCCATTTCAGCAAACTCCCCCTGACACATCCTAGCGTCTCAAGCTTAGATAACAATCTCTTATGTGGTACCTTATCGAATGCTTTGGAAAGGTCTAAGTAGACGCAGTCCACCCATCCGCCTCTTTCTTGGAGTACATCTATCACCCTACTGTAATAACATAGCAAACTGGTAACACAAGATGTCCCTTCTCTGAATCCAAATTGCTTTGGGGTTATTATTTTCTTTCTCTCCAACATTTTCATCCATCTCTTCCTAATTAGCTTTTCACAAATCTTGCATACAATACTAGTAAGTGAAACTGGTCTATAGTTTAAAGGGTCCTCAGGGTTTCCATTCTTGTATATCGGAATGATATTAGCTCTTTTCCATTCAACAGGAACCTGTCCTTTATCTAAGGAAGCTTGAATTATGTCCCTCACTGGCTCCACTAATTGCTCTGCACACTCCTTTAAAACCCAGGCAGACACTTCATCCGGTCCCATAGCTTTCCTTACTTCAAGTCCTCTCATCGCAGATAACAGCTCATCTCTAGTTATTTCAATCTTACTAAGACCACTCTCCAGTACTCCCGCCTGTGGTTCGTCAAAACCTTCCTCTCTAGTAAAAACTGACCCCAATTTGTTATTCATTACCTCACATGTCCGATACATTTTCATACGTCCTAGCATCAACTCTTAATTTAGTAATTTGTTTCTTTACCTTCAACTTACTGTTTATATATTTATAAAATAATCTAGGGTCACTTTCACATTTATTTACTATGTTCTTCTCATAGTTCATTTTAACTTGCCTAATTATGTTAACATATCTATTCCTCTCCTGTTTATATTTATTCCGATTACTCTCAGTGTTCCTTCTTCTTAATCTAGCCCAAGCTGCATCACGCCTACCCAAAGCTCTTTTGCATTTCAAATTAAACCAATCTTTCTGCTTAGTAAAATTTCCAGTTTTATATCTTGGGACAAACATATTGGTTCCTACTCTATAAATTTCGAGGAATCTACTATATTTACCTTGTACGTCCCGTTCCTTCAAAATAAGATCCCAATCTACTCCCTCTAAATATCTTTTCAAGGATACATAATCAGCTTTACTATAATTTAATCTGTCATTTATGTAGCTATTGTCTAATCTATTGGCATTACTCGAGGTCAACTTCCATTTTAGTAATAGGTGATCACTTTTACCTACAGGACATAGATAGTTTATATCACTAATTTCGTGAGGATCTTTTGTAAAAATCAGATCGAGTTTAGAAGGTTCGTTATTACCCCTCATTCTTGTATTTTCCTTCACATGTTGTGTAAGTACATTTTCCGTAAACCTACTCCACTAGCCGACTTCCCCAAGATCTCTGATTTGGCCCTGCATCTCCCGATTCCCAATCAACCTCACTACAGTTGAAATCTCCTACCAAGATCAATCGATTCTTCCTTAAAAGCAATCTTCTCAACGACTGAATCATATCCTCTACCATCTCCTCAAACTCCAACTCCCTCCATGCTCTGGTCTTTGGTGGCATGTAAGCTACTGCTATGTCTAGCTTTTTTCCTTCTATATCATTGAGTTCAACTGCCATTATTTCTGCCTTGTCATTATTTAACTCCACGTGCTTTTGCTGTCATAGGGTTCTTAACTAATACTGCCACTCCACCTCCCCTTTTACCCTTTCTATCATTTCTCCATATATTATATCCTTCACTAAACACTATGTTGCTGTCAAAGTCCTGGTTCAGCTTTGTCTCTGTCAAACAGACTATCTGTGGTTGATCTTTTCTTAATATATTATCTAACTCTACCTTTTTACTGTTTATTCCATCTATATTAGTGTAGTAGCACAGTATATTTGAATCCACCTCCTTGTTTCTCTTCCCTCTCTGCCTCCTACCAGGTTCACCTCCTCCTCCTCCATCCCTTCCCTGACTCAGTTCCACCTCCCCCACTAATTCTATTCTCCTCCCCCCTCTCTCTCCCTCTGTTCCACCTCTGTGTTGTGGAGAAGTATCTGGAGAAGAAACAAAAGGTGTATGTTGCCTTTATGGACTTGGAGAAGGCCTATGACAGAGTGGATAGAGAAGGTTTGTGGAAAGTACTTAGAATATACGGAGTAGAGGGCAAGTTGCTGAAAGCAGTGAAGAGCATGTATGAGGGTGCAAAGGCGGCAGTACGTGTGGAGAGTGAGCAGAGCGAGTTCTTTGACCTGAATGTTGGTTTGAAACCGGGGTGTGTGATGTCCCCGTGGTTGTTTACTGTATATATGGATGGAGTTATGAAAGAAAATACTATCAAGAGCAGTGGATGTTGGTGTATCGCTGAAAAGGGAGGGAATTGAGTGGAAGCTACCTATACTGCTGTTTGCGGATGATACAGTTCTGATGAGTGATAATGAATGGAGTTGCAGGGTCTGGTAAATGAGTTTGGAACAGTGTGCGAAAAAACGGAATTTGAAGGTAAATACGGGGAAGAGCAAGGTTATGGTCTTCGAAAGGGGTGAAGTCACAGACGTGTGAGGTGAAGCTGAACGGTCAGGCTATGGGATCGTCAACTCTTTTAAGTATCTGGGCAGTGTGTGAGTAAAGATGGGACTATGGATGAAGAGGTGCGGGAGAGAGGGTACAACAGGGAAGAGGGTTGTAGGAACGCTAAAAGCAGTAACAAGAAATAGGGTGGTCAGTATGGAAGTGAAGAAGTCCTTGCATGACAGTGTGGTAATCCCGACACTGACTTACGGAAGCGAAGCATGGACGTTGGTTGAGAGACTCAGACCAAGAGTGAGAGCAGTGGAAATGAATTACTTAAGGAGTGCGTGCGGAGTTACATGGAGGGATAGACAGACTAATGAGGAAGTAAGAAGGAGGTGTGGTGTGGAGGTAGATGTGCTGGAAAGTGTGAAAAGGAACAACTTGAGATGGTTCGGCCATATGGAACGTATGGAAAGCGAGAGAATGACTAAGAGGGTGTACGAGAGCGAGGTGGAGGGACAGGGGGGAGAGGTAGACCGAATATGAGGTGGAAGGATGGAGTGATGAACTACATGAACGAAGGCGGTGCTGGTTGGGGGGAGGGGCGTCGACTGACTGGGGACAGAGGTTCATGGGGGCGGTTCGTTCGTGGCCACCCCTTCGGGGATCACGGCGTCAGGCAATAGATAGAAGATTATAGAGTGAGAGAACTCTATTTCTTATTGCTAATCTGGCAACCTCTGCATCATATGGTCGTGAGAGGGTTAACGACTCCCACAGCCGTTTGGAATTGTTTTTTGTATGAACTGTCTTGCATACTTGTAGTAGTCAAGTATTTGATGTTGTATGTTGTGTGATAGGGTTTCCCAACGGAGGTAAACCCAGGGTTCCCACTTTACTATTCAGACGTAGGGCTGTGATATTTGTTGTACAGTATTGTTATCATCTCAAAAAAGTGGTTTACAATAAACTTGTTGAGGATTGATAATTCTATGACTGGTCTGAACTGTAGGCTATCTCGTTTTGGTACTAGAACTAAGTGAGACAGAAAACTTTTGATGTGGGAGGAATGTTCATTCGAATTCCTCACTGAAGCATCGCTTTTACGAGTGTTGGCACCTTTACTGGTATGAGACGTTGTATACGTTTTACGAAAGAACGGTCGTCTCTCCCAGTCCCAAAACAGACTATGCTTTATTAAATGTCTGGACCAAGGTCCTTTCGGTCATGCTGTGTAACTGGCCTGGAAAGAACCGGTTGTGCCTTGAATATAAGGTGATGCAAGGCTAAGATGAACTAAGTTAGGTCCTTGAACCGGTATGTGCTCTTGAAAGGTCAGACTGTTGCTGGTGGTGTGTCTGTGTCTGTCTAATTTGTTGTCTGGGGATGAATTAACCAGTCTGTCCCGACTACTGTGGCCTGTTGAGTGTCGTTGAGATCTGAATCTAATAAAGTTAACACGAGAGAACCTTAGAGACGGTTATAAAAGTAGTGGTGATACTTCAGACCAAGTATTTGTGGTTGTTAATCTGTTAGAATGGAGAGATCAAGATTCTAGTCTTGATGTCTTTGGGCAGAGTTTTTTAGATAGAAAGATACGGAGGTCTTGACGTGCTTTGGACGTCATGAAAAGGGCTGTTCTGACCTCTCCTACTGTCCGAAGGGTTTTGCAAAGATAGCCTTCTCTTATGTGTGATAATGTTGCCCTAGAGTATGTGTCATGAATAGGATCTGCTACTCCAGAGTGAGTGAGTTGTCTGTAAAACTGTCTTTGTGGTGCAATGCATAAGTGTGGTGATTATCAGTGTGAGCAGCCTAGGTTCGAATCCCTGGACTGCCACATGTGTTTGTTAATTTCATTAACCGAGTTTAGGAGTAAAGTATGTTGGTGGAGAGAACATAATAAAACCAAAAGGTTGGATAATCGCCTATGGGTTGTTTATCTGAGAGTGTAAAGTCCTTCCCCAACCATTTGTTCCTAAGAAATATCCTCGTCAATTATGGGGACACGGAGTCAAGGATCTGACTCAGCCAAATTGCCAGAATAACCCTGTGTGATTAAGAGGTGTATGGGGAAATGGTTGATTGAGCCCCGTGAAAGTTATTCTGTAATAAAAGATAGATAAAATTATCTACCTGGAGAATTCTGGTATGTGAATGTGGAACTCTGGCGAAGTAGGCAATGAATAGTTATCTAAGAGACCCCCTTCCTCAGCCTACTTCCTCTGCAACTCGGACTCATAGAGAACGCGGGGAACTCCTACTGACTGGAGGTGTCATTATTAGAGCTCCGGACTAAGTGCTAGCCGACCCAAAGTGGGACCAGAACAACCAGTTGTGTAAAGGTAAGATAGCAATTAACTGTATCGGTTCTGTAATTTTTTTTTTTTTTTTTTTTTTTTTTTTTTTAAACAGACCCCAGTCGAACAATTTATTAAAAGGAATGGCTGGTGCTAGGGATACCCAGAACTCTAGCATGTTGTGCTGAGGCGTAAGGAAAACAAGCTAATGACTCATTACTATACTGGTTAAGTAGACCCTAAAGAAGTCTATCTATCTATCTATTGCCTGACGCCGTGATCCCCGAAGGGGTGGCCACGAACGAACCGCCCCCATGCACCTCTGTCCCCAGTCAGTCGACGCCCCTCCCCCCAACCAGCACCGCCTTCGTTCATGTACTTCCTCACTCCATCCTTCCACCTCATATTCGGTCTACCTCTCCCCCTCTGTCCCTCCACCTCGCTCTCGTACACCCTCTTAGTCATTCTCTCGCTTTCCATACGTTCCATATGGCCGAACCATCTCAAGTTGTTCCTTTTCACACTTTCCAGCACATCTACCTCCACACCACACCTCCTTCTTACTTCCTCATTAGTCTGTCTATCCCTCCATGTAACTCCGCACGCACTCCTTAAGTAATTCATTTCCACTGCTCTCACTCTTGGTCTGAGTCTCTCAACCAACGTCCATGCTTCGCTTCCGTAGTCAGTGTCGGGATTACCACACTGTCATGCAAGGACTTCTTCACTTCCATACTGACCACCCTATTTCTGTTACTGCTTCTAGCGTTCCTACAACCCTCTTCCCCTGTTGTACCCTCTCCCGCACCTCTTCATCCATAGTCCCATCTTTACTCAACACACTGCCCAGATACTTAAAAGAGTTGACGATCTCCATAGCCTGACCGTTCAGCTTCACCTCACACTCTGTGACTTCACCCCTTTCGAAGACCATAACCTTGCTCTTCCCCGTATTTACCTTCAAATTCCGTTTTTCGCACACTGTTCCAAACTCATTTACCAGACCCTGCAACTCCCATTCATTATCACTCATCAGAACTGTATCATCCGCAAACAGCAGTATAGGTAGCTTCCACTCAATTCCCTCCCTTTTCAGCGATACACCAACATTCACTGCTCTTGATAGTATTTCTTTCATGACTCCATCCATATATACAGTAAACAACCACGGGGACATCACACACCCCTGTTTCAAACCAACATTCAGGTCAAAGAACTCGCTCTGCTCACTCTCCACACGTACTGCCGCCTTTGCACCCTCATACATGCTCTTCACTGCTTTCAGCAACTTGCCCTCTACTCCGTATATTCTAAGTACTTTCCACAAACCTTCTCTATCCACTCTGTCATAGGCCTTCTCCAAGTCCATAAAGGCAACATACACCTTTTGTTTCTTCTCCAGATACTTCTCCACAACACAATTCAGGGTAAAAATCTGATCTACACATCCTCTTCCTTCCTAAAACCTCCCTGCTCGTCGCCTATCCATTTCTCCGTTCTCACTCTCACTCTCTCAATCACTACCCTACTGTATACCTTCCCTACTACGCTTAGAAGACATATTCCTCGGTGGTTACCACACACTCCTCTTTCCCCTTTGCCCTTATATAGGGGGACTATTATGCCAGTCTTCCAGTCATCGGGTGCACTCCCCTTCTCCCATGCTAGTTTGCACATTTTCCATACCCATTCTATCACTATCTCACCACCATACCTCAACATTTCCCCACACACTCCATCTGTTCCTGGTGCTTTCCCCAACTTCACTCTTTTCATGGCTTCCCACACTTCTGACCTCCTGATCCCCACCTCCTCCTCCACTACTTCTCTTCTTCTCCCTCCCATACCATATCCAGCTATGTTTGCTGGCTCTTCATTCCTTTCTTCTTTCACTTCTCTTCACTTCTTTCCCTAAAGAAGTGACCTCTGTTATAGTGGGGACTTGGGAAAAATATTACTTGGGAATTGCCAGAAGGAAAATTAATTCCCAGTGTTGTCCTTTGTAGTATGAGGACTCGGGGTAAAGAAATTACTCGGTAATGACTGACGGAATAACTCTGTGTTGTTTAATAGGTGCGGGGGTAAAATTTACTAAGTACCTAATAGTCTTCTCGGACTGGTATGGAGGACTCAAGATTCGGACGGAAATAGAGTGAACAAAACCTATTCCGTAAAAATGATAGAGAAAAATATCTAATTGGAGAACTCTAGTATGAGACTTGTGGAACTCCGGCAGAGGAGGCAATGTTATAAATATCTAAGAGGGCCCCTCTCTCAGCCTACTCTGCTAAAACCCTGACTCAGAGAGAATGTGGTGGTCTTCTAGTGATCGGAGATATGTAAAAGAGCCCCAGACCCAGACACTCGCCGACCCAAAGTGGGACCGGAGGGAGGTTCAATGAATCATTAATAATAATAATAATAATAATATTATTTATTCAGTTAGCAATTTACAGAGTTGGTACCACATAGTATGTTACAAATATGACATGTACTGTACCAGCTTTGCATAATTCTAACTAAGGATAGCCCAATAAGGCCGTTAGGCATATTTCCATTGGGGTCCTTGACCAACTCGAGAGTTGGTCCGGAGCCTAAAATATGAAATGTTTATTGTCGAGTTGTTGTTGTTGTTGTTGTTCCCTAAGCTGCCTGGCCGAACAGCCCCGAGTCCCTGAGAAAGGCCATGGCCACGATCGGGCTTTCCCACAGAGCTCTCATTGAGTGTAGATTGTGTTGTTGGCGTAAGTGGTTGTGTGAAATGCAGTCTTCTATGATGTGTTTAATGGTATGGGGTGCTGTGTTACATCCCGGGCAGGCGTCGACAACGGAGTCATCCAGTCTCTTCTGATAGCTCAGGAGAGCTGGATGGTGTCCGCATCTCAGCCTGGCCAGGTGGACTCTGTCCTCGCGAGGAAGGGAGGATTCGGAAGGATGGATTTCGGGAGGTCGTGCATGCAGCTGCGTGTTGTCTGTGAGTGAGTGGATGGATCGGTATGAGATATGAGTATGGATGTGCTTCTGGAAGTTGGTTCGGGGTGGGCAGGGAGGGAGAGAGGACAATAATTGTGTGTGATACCGTGTGCTGGGTGTTGTTTTGATATTTCTTGGTGTCTGTGGGTGTGTTGCCATGTAGTTTAGTGGGTGGTCTTGGTTCGTGGAGGCTGCTGCCAGGAATTGAGTGCCTCTCATGTCCAGATGGTCTTTGACTTTGAGAATTTTGGTTTCTTGATGTAGGTGATCTGTGGGTGAAGTAGCTGTGCAGCCTGTAATGATCTTCAGGGCTTTGTTTTGAATAGTCTGTAAGGTCTTATGATGTGTTTCAGCTAGGTTAGAAGCCCAGGCTGGGCTTGCGTATTCCATCACTGATCTTATGTATTGTTATATACTGTGGTGGTAGTTTCTTTGTTGTGTCCAAATTTTGTGTGAGCAAGTGACCTGAGGGCGTTAAGTCTGGGTGTCAGTTTCTTTTTAATGTTTGTGGTGTGCTGTTTGAATGTCATATGAGTATCATATGTTACTCCTAGGATTTTGGGTGTGCGTGTATGTGTTAGGGGTGTGTTGTTTATGGTGAGTTGAGGGATGTATTCGTGTTCTCCTGTCCAACTTGTGAGCAGGGTTGCGGTGGATTTGGCTGGGGCTAGATTAAGTCTGTTTGTAGTGCACCAACCATGTAGTGTGTTGAGATAGGGTTAAAGGAGATCTGTTGCTCTTTTTGGGTCATGGTGTGTGCATGTGAGTGTTATGTCATCTGCATAGGAGGCTAAGTTTATTTGGGGCGTATTGGGTGTAGTTATATCGTGCATGTACAGATTGAAGAGTGCGGGCGATAGGACGGATCCTTGTGGGACTCCGTTTGGAAAGTTTCTGATTTTAGATGACTGACCGGCAAAAGATACGTGTGCACATCTGCCTGCTAGGAAGTTGGCCAGCCACCTTTTTGTGTTGTTGTGCATGTTTGTGTTGTAGATTTTGTTTGTTAGGTTGTGGCGGGGGATGGCATCGAAGGCTTTACTAATGTCGAGTGTGGCTAATAGTGATCTGTGTGGTGGTCTAGCTGAGTTGATGCCGTCGAAAGCTCTTTGTGTAAGGTCTGTGAGAAGAGTGTTTGTGGAGTGCAGTGGCCTAAAGCCATGTTGTGTTGGAGCTAGGGGTAGGTCAGGTGTAATTAGTTGTAATACTAGGCGTTCCATGACTTTGGAGGGGGAGCAAAGAAGTGTGATGGGGCGGTGCGAGGAGGGTAGCGTGGGGTCTTTGTTGGGTTTGGGGAATGTGATGATGATACCATGCTTCCAAATGTCTGGTATTGTGTTGTGTGAATAGCTGTAGTTTGATATGTTAGTGAGTGCTTGTATGCCTTGTGGTCCCAGGTGTCTGAGGTGTATGTTGCTTATGTTGTCTAGGCCACAGGCGGGTGAGTGCTTGAGATTGTTGATGATATGCTTTGTCTGGTGATTGGTGAAGGGTGTATAGTCAGGGTCTGTGGGGAATTGTCTCTTACGTCGGATGACACGTCGGTCGTCTTTGTGAGGTTTTAGGTGGCTGACATGTGAAAGTGATTGATGAGAGTGTTTGCTTGTTGTTTACATGAAGGAGTAGAGTCTGTTGTTGTGATTGCAGCATGTGATTGTGTTGTGTTGCTGTTGGAAAGTGTGATGCTGTTTAGTGTTTTGTAGAGTTTTTTGGGGTTTGTTTTGTGATCAAGTGTTTGTAGGAAGTTATTCCAATTTAGTTTTTGTTGTTCTTGTATTTTGTTGTTAGTTTGGGTGTTGAGTGCTTGAATTTGTTGTGTGATGTCTTGTGTGTGGGGTGCTGGGGAGTGTTTCAGTATGTCGCGTTGTCTGATGAGGTTTTGAATTTCTGGTGTGAAGTTGGGGTTGTGTCTTTTCCTGTTACCTCTTGGAATGTGTTTCTTGTCAGCGTTTTGGATCGTTTTATTGAGTATGTGTACAGCATTGTTGATGTTAGTGATGGGTGTACTGTTTAGAGTTGTGAAGTGTTGTTCTGTCTCATTTGTGAATGCTTCCCAGTTAGCTCTTTTATAATTGGTGTATGTGTGTTTGTGGCTAGCTGGGGTGAGTCTGGTTTTGGTGGTGATAATGATCGGGAGGTGGTCAGAGCCTAAGGTTCTGACCACCCTCCAGGATGTTGTGGGGGCGAGTTCTGGGGAGCAAAAGGTGATGTCAGGAGATGATGGGTTATAGAGGGCTTGGTGAGGAATATGGGTATGTTGATGGATGTCGTTAAGGATGATGAGGTTATCGGTTTGGTTTTGTAGTACCAGCCCTCTGTCTGTGTCGGGGTTGTCGACAAACCAGGCCGACGTCTTGGCGTTGAAGTCACCACCCAGGATGATGTGTGGGGTGTGTGGGGTGTTTGTGATGTGTTGTAAGTGTGGTCTGTATTCATTTGGTACTGTAGGGGATGTTTGGGGAGGGATGTATGTGTTTATGATGGTTATGTTGGAGTTGTTGCCAGTGCGTATTTTAATTGATTGTATTTCTGTTGTGTTATCATTTGGGGGGAGGAGGGATTGGTTTGTACACTGGTTACTATGTATGACATTTCTTTGTGTACCAGGGTGATGAGTCCACCGCCCCCGCCGACAGCCCGGTCTTGTCTGATGGTGGTGAAATTATGAAATGTGGGTGTTTTTTGTGTTGTGCGGAGTTTTGTTTCTTGTAAGATGGCAATGTGTATGTTGTGTTGTTTGATGAAGTGTGAGAGTTCGTGTTTCTTTGTGTTGATGCCATCTATGTTCAGTTGAAGAATGTTAATGTTATGTGCACGATGTATGTTGGGTGCTGCTGCACGAGGATGGGGTGGGGGGGGGGCTGGGGGTGGGGATGGGTGAGGTGGGGGTGGGGATTGGGGAGCAGGAGATGGGAGTTGGAATGGATTAGGATGGGGTGTGGTGTGTTGAGTTGAGGATGTGGATGGTATGGGAAGGTTAGGTGGGTTAGGGAGGAGAGGTGGACGGGTTTTAGGGGGGGGGAGTGGATGATATGGGAAGGTTAGGTGGGCTGGGGAGGAGAGGTGGACGGGTTTTAGGTGAGGGATTTGACTGGGAGAGGGAGGGGCATGAGGAACAGGTCCAGGTGTTTGTGTAGTGTTTCTTGGAGGCAAGTGTTGTGCAGGTGAAGTGGGTCCAGTTCCCGCATGAATTGCAGAGAACTGAACCCTTAGTATGGCGACTCGAAGTGATGGGTTTTGAGCAAGTTGGACATATGTATGTGTACGTGGGTCCTGGGTTGCTCTCAATGTCTCCGGCTAGAAGAAGTCTTCGAGAAATGACAGCCGGAGAGTCATTTCTCGGTGTAGGAAAAACTGTGTGATGTGTGTGGTGTGAGAGGTGTGGAAATTCCCGGCGCGACCGAAGCCGCTCCAAGGACCCGTGCCCCCAGGGAGGGGGCAGGGGATGGTTGTGACGGTTTGGCTCCCGAAACTGCTCCCCGCGGCCGGCATCCGGTTTTCCTCCACTGGTCGTTGATTTTGTCTTCGGCCGTGGAGGGTCGGCAGCCATCCGTGGTTGGCAGCCTCGGGAGGTGGCCCCACGGCGTAGACGCCGCCACATCAGGACCTTATTGTCGAGTTGAGTAGTTAAGCGTTAGCCTTGAATGATACTTATTATACCATAGTATCCTTATTGGAGGAGTAGTAACCTGGGAATCTTTGTGAATCAAAATTATTGATTTACTAATAGTACTGTACAGTAGTTATACGTGAACGACAATATCATAGTATCCTTTATTGAAGGAGTGATAATGTGGGATTCTTTGTAAATAAAAAAAAATTGATCTACTAATAGTAGGTAAAACAGTAAAATCTGTGTAAAACGAATGGATGAGAACCAACCGGTTAATCGTGTCCATGTACTGTATATACTTGGTCTAAGGAAAGATAGATAATATCTCTTAATTTTGTACCGCCTTTGTTTGGGAATAAAAGTTAATAATAATAATAACAATAATAATCGTCAGGTTACTTATATAGCGCCCGTTCTCCTCTTTCGAGGATTCACTAGCGCTTGGCTTTATTTAGTCTACCATTGACTATTACCCATCCCCCTTGCTCGTGGGGAGATGGTAACCGCCAGCTATATCCCTGAAAACTTTTCAATCTGAGAGGGGATTGAAACGCGAGACCTGCAAGATAGTTATCAGGCACGCTATCAACTAAGCCAGCCGGACGGCTAAATTATTAATCCTCCTAACCTATATGGTTATGCATGAATGAACAGGGTAACTATGGTATTGAAATACTGTTCTTAATAAAAGGTAGGAATAATCCTACAACCTTGTACCATAATTTAGGATTGGAAAGTTGTTGTTGTTGATGATGCTTTTATTTTATACTAGCCCACTGGGCCTAGGCCCTCTCAAGGCTAGTGGTGGAGGAGGTGGTACAGAGTTTAAAGTCACGTATATTTCAGAAGTTATATGTCATTGTATAAATTTATTGCTCTCAGGAAGTGACGAATAGGGGTGAAATTGAAAGAGTCTGAGTCAGAGAGGATGCCATGTAATGAGGTGTTCAGCAAGAATCTCCGTCTTTCAGATGCATAGACGGGACAAATACAAAGAAAGTGAAAAACAGTCAATGATGTATGGCAATGTTGGCATTCAGGTGGTGGACCACGAGGGGTGGACATCAGGTAACCATGTGTGAGGCGCGTGTGGCCTAAACGTAATCTAGTTAATAGGGTTTGGTCTGCACGTGAACCATTAATTGAAGAGGGCCACAAGTGTACGTCATCCTTAATGGAGCGAAGGTGGCCAGTTAATGGTTGCGCTCTCCACTCAACTCGCCAAGCGTCATAAACATGGCGACGGAGGACAGGGAGCATATCCTCCGAACGCAGCAAAGTAGTAGAGGGTGTACCATGACACGCTTGCTTAGCGAGGAAGTCTGCACGCTCATTCCCGGGAATTCCTACATGCGCGGGGATCCAGCACAGTGTGATGGAACGATTAGCGCACTGTAATTTGTGTATTGTGTGGATGATAGTCTTGACCAATGGGTCCTTGGGGGCAAATACACATAAGGCTTGCAGTGCACTCTTTGAGTCACTACAGATAACGACCCGTGGAGAGTTCCTCGACAATGAAGAGATGGTGCTTAAAGCACCTTGAATAGCCCATAATTCAGCAGTGAAAACCGTGGAGTGATGGTGTAAGGTACTTTGAGACAAGCCATGGTCTGAGACTGCAGCGTAACCCACGGCATCCGCAGTTTTCGAGCCATCGGTGTAAATGAAAACAGCCGGGATGTGATCATCAAGATGTTGTAAAGCGAGATGTCGACGTTGAGATGGGGCTTGGGCATCAAGTTGATCTGCTAAGTGAAAGCAAACTGTAGGGTGTTTTAGGGTCCACGGAGTGATGTGACTAGGAGGGGGAGTTATGGGAGGAACGGTGATATTGTAAGTGGAGAGCAATTGGCGAGACAATAGTGGGAATGGCACTGGAATGGTTGAACGATAGTTATCTGTGGAATGGAATAGTTCTAGTAGAGTTGGGTCATGACGGAGGCGAACAGCCGTACGCATGAGGACTAATCGACGGTGATAGGCTAGAGGTAAGGTCCCAGCCTCGCATAGGATATTGGAGACACGAGAGGAACGGAATGCCCCTGAGCTAATGCGGATGCCCAAATGGTGTACGCTGTCGAGGGTTCCTAATGTGGAAGCAGAGGCCGTGCCATAGACAGGGCTACCATAATCTAGGGCTGAGAGGATGGTAGCTCTGTAGAACAGTAAAAGCGTAGCGCGATCTGCGCCCCAATGGACTCGTGCGACTGTTTTCAGAACATTCATTCTCTGGAGGCAACGTGCCTTTAAGCAGGCAATGTGACTCTTCCAATTGAGGTGAGTATCAAAGATTAAACCAAGGAACCTGGTATGTGGAAGGATCTGAATATTAGAATGTCCCATGGTGAGAGTAATGGACTGGTTACGTAAATGTCGAACATTTCTATAGAATACAACGGCGTTAGTCTTTTCAGCAGAAAATTGAAAACCAGCAGTGGATGCCCAAGAGTGGATGGATTTTAGAGCAATGTTGAGACGCCGTTGTATGTGAGTCAGACTGGGAGAAGTATAATATATTGCGAAGTCGTCCACATACAAGCTATACGATATTTCAGGTGGGAGGCTGCGTATGACACTATTGATCGCCATAATAAAGAGTAAGCTGCTAAGGGCACAGCCTTGTGGTATTCCATTAATTTGTGACATAATGTC
Source organism: Paralithodes platypus (assembly GCA_032716605.1). Classification (NCBI taxonomy): domain Eukaryota; kingdom Metazoa; phylum Arthropoda; class Malacostraca; order Decapoda; family Lithodidae; genus Paralithodes; species Paralithodes platypus. Next base: position 20,322,132 of record CM064563.1, read on the forward strand.
CGATAGGAGACCATTATTTTTGACCTGGAATGTACGGTTAGAGAGAAAATTTTGTAAAAAGCAGGGAAGAGGACCCCGCATGCCAGAATCGTGTAAAATTTTTAAAATCCTGTGTCTCCATGTTGTGTCATAAGCCTTAGCAATGTCAAAAAATATTGCCACTGTGGGTTGGTTCTTGGAGAACCCATCACGTATTTGGTGTTCAAGGCGAATAAGTGAGTGCAGTGTAGAACGGCCAGGGCGGGAACCATTCTGATATGGGGATAGGAGGGCATGTGACTCAGCGTAATGTAAAAGTCGAGGATTGATCATTTTTTCCATTAATTTGCAGAGGCATGAGGTAAGCACAATCGGTCTGTAATTTGTGGGAAGACTATGATCTTTTCCAGGCTTCGGTACGGGTATAGTGTAAGCATGCCGCCAAGACGGTGGGAAGTAGTTACTTATCCAAAACTGATTGTACAGTTGTAAAAGATGTTGTAGCGCACGTGGATGGAGGTGACGGATGAGAGCGTACGAGAATCCATCCGGGCCAGGAGTAGTGTCTGTACACAGGTCGAGCGCGTGTCGCAATTCCGGAATTGAAAAAGGGGTGTTATATTCATGTGTTTTCCCGCTATGAAAAGATAGCGGGCGAGATTCCTCCATACATTTATAACGAAGAAATTGACGAGGCAATGACTGGTCTGAGCTGACGTGACAGAAATGTTTGGCATGTATGGCAGCGATGTCAAGGGGGTCATGTGTAAGCGAGTCCGAGGCAGGGTCTTTGAGTGGAGAGAGTGGAGGCCGTACAGTGCGTCCGTTGATACTGCGAAACTTTTTCCATAAAGTAGAGAGAGGGGTGCGGGAATTGAAGGACGAGATATATGATCGCCATGAAAGTATCTTGTTGTCAAGGATACTGCGTTTGACAACTGCACAGATCTTGTTATAGAACGTTTTAAGGGCAATTTTTTCAATAGTGATGGTTATAAGGTCAAAGTAACGATTAGTGGAAAAAAGCCGGGGGGAAACAGTCTTTAAACGCCGCTGCCTAACACTCAGACGCTTAAGAAGGCGTTCCACACGATGCTTGAATTTTATCATTTGGGCTAGAGTGGGCGTCCACCAAGGGACCTGGCGAGGGTGCGTCAGCGAGGAGGTAAGCGGGATATGAGTGCGTGCAATGGAGTTCAGGAAGGATGAAAAATAATCAAAATTGTGGGCAGGGGAAGAGGTAGGGGAGAAGTCCGAAACGTCTGCAGAGGAGTGCGTATAAGACGTCCAATCGGCTTTAGAGAGATGATAACTCGATATTTGAGGGGAGGATGCAGGGCACAAATACTTAAGGAGTATAGGGTAGTGGTCGCTGGAGAAGCGATCCTGTAAAACTGACCAGTCAAATAGGGGAGCTGCGTCATCCGAGGCAAAGGAAAGATCAACAGCGGAAAATGTACAGTGGGTAGCAGATCTGTAGGTGGGGGTGTCAAAGTTGAGACAACAAAGAGTAGAATGAAGGAGATATTTTTCAATTTTATCGCCTGGGATGTCTGTGTTTGGGTTGCCCCAAAGGGGAGAGTGTGCGTTAAAGTCGCCCAGAATAAGGTACGGTGGGGTCAGTTGTTGTACTAGTTGATGAAGGTCTGAAGTATTGTAATGACAGGAGGGTTGATTGTAGGATGAGCAAACAGTCAAGGAAGGAAGGTCTGGTAATGAAATGGAGACGGCAGTTGTTTGAAAAGGGTTGGGGTCAAGGGTGACAGGAACAAATACGCACTTATAGTGCACAAGGATGGCCGTTCGGAGATGTGAAGGGGTTATAGGGGAGCTAGCAGCAACAGTATAATACCTGGGGGGGATAACAAAATTGCCTACATGTTGGAGGCAAATGCATAATGGTGAATATAATTTAAGTAATCGTTGTAATTCTCCCATACGGAGGCGAGTTTGGTATCCGTTTATATTCCATTGCAAAATGTTATATGCCATCAAGAATAGGATTGTCAGAGTCATCGACAATAGAGGTCTCTTGAAGAGAGTCTGGTAAAGGTTGTGAGTGTGGAGAGGGTTGTGTGGATGAAGGTGAAGGGGTAGATGTAAGGTCTGTAAAGTTTTCAGAAATAGCTGTGAATTGTGTGACTAGTTTAGGAACAAGGGTGGAGCAGTGGAGGAGTTTTTGGCGCAGAGTGTCCATAAATAGATAAGCGGAGGTAACATCTTCATCCCGACACTGACTTACGGAAGCGAAGCATGGACGTTGGTTGAGAGACTCAGACCAAGAGTGAGAGCAGTGGAAATGAATTACTTAAGGAGTGCGTGCGGAGTTACATGGAGGGATAGACAGACTAATGAGGAAGTAAGAAGGAGGTGTGGTGTGGAGGTAGATGTGCTGGAAAGTGTGAAAAGGAACAACTTGAGATGGTTCGGCCATATGGAACGTATGGAAAGCGAGAGAATGACTAAGAGGGTGTACGAGAGCGAGGTGGAGGGACAGAGGGGGAGAGGTAGACCGAATATGAGGTGGAAGGATGGAGTGAGGAACTACATGAACGAAGGCGGTGCTGGTTGGGGGGAGGGGCGTCGACTGACTGGGGACAGAGGTGCATGGGGGCGGTTCGTTCGTGGCCACCCCTTCGGGGATCACGGCGTCAGGCAATAGATAGATAGATAGAACATCTTCATCAGGGTTAGGGGGAAGTGTACGTGTGGTGACAAATTCCTGCGTCCGAGCAAGGAGGCAGGGATCCGTGGCACAGATATGGGGTGTGATGTAATTACGGAAACAAATTGGACATCCACATTTGTCAGGTGGGATATTGGTGTGACATATCAATACAGGAGATTGTGAGGGGCTCGGGGTATGATGAGTCTTTATCGAAGGTTTGTCAGATGATGGTGTCGTAGGGTTAGCAGGAGTTTGTGGGGGAATGTCTCTAGGTTTGGGAGCATCGGGATCTGGGCAGTGGGGAGCGGCTAACGGAACATGTCGCTCAAGGTTACAGGGAGGATCAGGCGTGGTGAGGGTGGTACGCACATTGACAGGAGGTTGGTGAACATCAAATCGGGATTGTGATAGCTCTATATTAGTCAAGTCAGAATCCAACAGGTTATTGTCCTTCAGGAATCTCTGCATCAAGTCCTTGGGCGTAGGATCAGATTCACAAATATGGGTGACACAATAACAAGGAGTAGGGTGAATTTGAGCATCTTCCGCTGGAGCTCGCTTGGAAAGAAATTTGTGAAGTTGTTCGGTGAGTACTGTACGGGTAGAAGTCTTGTGCTGAAGTAGAAAGAATCGGCCGCAGTTATGGCAGCCACAGTCCGGATCGTGGGTAGGCATAACCCACTTCTGTGTGGTGGAGCCGAGTTTCGAGGCCCGGGATAATGACCGGATAGGACTTGCAACCTTACACTTTTTCCGAGGCTGCGACTAGGTGAAGTGAGATTGGGGAGAAGTCTTTATTATATCTGGTACTGTGTTACATTCCATGAGGTTCTCTTCGGCAGTCATGTTCCAAAACTCAGTATCATCGGTCAAGTTAGTAAATCCCTCGAACCTGTTAGAGGTGGATAGGTCCGGGGAGTTAAGGTGAACTAAACGGAAGGTATCATTGGTGGGGTAATGTTGAGGGCTAATAGGTGGTGCCGGAGGCTGCTCTGGACGCTGGTGGTCAGAGGAGTCAGCGGGTGTAGTTGATTCATACCATCGATATGGAGGAGATTTACCTTCCTGCCTTAATTGTGCTGCAGCAGACCGGAAGGGGAGTCCTTTTGTGGCCAGTAAATGTAATACGTCACGATGAAACGCAAAGTGCAGGCATGTTCTGTCATTGGCTTTGTGGGACCCGTCACAATTTGCACAACGGGGCGCGCTGGCTTGACAATTGTTGAGAGCATGTTGTTCTGAGCCGCAATTTAAGCAACGAGCATTGAGAGCCCGACACCGTGGGGTTGAATGCCCAAGCTTCCAGCAATTTGTGCACTGTCTCGGCTTGTTAACATACCTTCGTACTTGCAGTTGGCGACCTGCAAGACGGACATGCATAGGGAGGTCATGGCGCTTAAAATAGATTTTGACTATGCGTAGTGGGGGCCGATTTCCACGCTGAGGAGCAGTATAAGTGTCCACTTTAACAACAGTGGGGTCAGTTCTTTGCAATAATTTTAAGATACGATTGGTTGAGTCTGTAAAGCTCTGATCTGCAAATTCGAAGTCAGAAGGGAGCACAACCGCGCCAGTACACTGATTCAGGTATTCATCTGGTTTACCTGTGTATCTGTCATTGGGGGTGTCGAGGTAGGCTTGTAAGGATTCTGATTGCTCCTGTGTTTTCACCTCAATCATGCGCTTGGCCGATCCAACAGCATGCATGGTGAAGTCACCAATATCTTGTGCGAGAGTATCGTATAGACTAAAATCATCCATAGGTTCACCAGAGACCGTGAAAAACCGTGACCAATCAGGGGGACTGAACATAGCGTTATAAGTGTCCTTCGAAGCAGGGGTATACGTGTTACGCTTACGCCTTTGTCGGTTATGCGAAGGTACGAACGGTTGAAGCGTGTGAATGGCAGAGGAAATACCGGCAAGGTCTTTTCCTGTACCTGCATCAATGGCCCGTTGAGATCGTGGAGGTACAGAAGCAGGTTTAATTGAGGTAGTAGATCCTGCAGCCGGAAGGAAGATGGTAACAGATGTAGTCACAGACGGGTCAGGGATGCAAGAAGCATCCGTAGGGGTGTCAGCTGAGGGCATGCGAGCTTCTTCATTAAGGTTGTCAGCAGAATGAAGAGGTAGGCTAAGGCTAGAATCATAATCTGGTAATTTAGAAGTTAAAGTCGAGACTGTGGGGTTGACATCACTATTATTGATCACAGAGGCAGTACTTTGCATAGGAATCGATGCCGGGGAGATCACCTGATGGATCTCACTACCCGACGATGGAGAATTCGTCACAGTATCCTTAGGAGGTTTGCCAAGGTCTGTGGGTGCCATGCCTGAGTGGGGAACTTCGGCACTGTTGGCAGCAGGGAAGGGTCCTTGAGGCAGTCCAATTTCTCGCAGGAGTCGGCGTCGGAGGGGACAATTTTAGATTCCATAGGACGAATATTTCTAAATTCATCTGAGTCAGATTCCAAACCCACCATTAGAGGACGGGACGACCGCCCTAGGAATTCTTGCAGATATACACCCCGACTAATGCACCTTAAGGGCCGTCGATCCGTCGATCGCCGACCCAGCACAACGGTTAGGGTTTGGCATAAAAGTTTCCCCTCGCTCGAACACGTCGGGTACCACAGTTCGACGGGTGTAGGGATTGCCAACCCACAACACCCTCCAACGAAACCAAAGAGTGAGTACGGTCGTTTACCTCATGACAGTCACGGTGCTTCCAAAGGAGGGGGCAGCGGGAAGAAGGGGAAAACAGAAAGGATGAGAAATGATAGGGCCCACTACAATTAGTTGGGGGCGGCAGGAAGGGTGGGCATGCAGGCATGCACTCCCCTCCTGCCGCCTCCGTCAGCCCCCGCACGTGTTCAAAAGTGAAACCAACGAAGCAGGCAGAGCGGGGGACATAACATAATGTAATAATATAAAGAGGAAAAAGATAGAAATACTGTACAGAAAATAAAAATAATATTCATATAATATTCATATAATAATAATGGTCGTAGCATGTGGCGCGTCCTGTGGAAGTCGTCAGCTCTCTGGAAATGCTCAATACACATACATATCTATGACGCCTCCTTACTATAAAGTAACATATACTTCCCAGAAGAGGCAGCAGGAAACATCCAAAGATGAAAAGTAGCACATCCCGAGAGCACAAAATTAGTCCAACCTGTCGCACGGGACACGACCACAAGAAGAACGTATAAACTCAGCGTGACCAGCTGGGGGACGCGTGCAAGGGAAGGACTGTATAACAGCGCGCTAGTTGATATAGTAAGACAACATTCATAGTTTCTAATCTTTACTCATAATTTTTCTTTCTTTTTCTAATGGTTACCTTTTTTAATGACGTTCCCTAGGAACTAAGTAAAGGGTTTCACCCTAGGATGTACTTTTTATATATTTGGGTCGCGTTATGCTTTCTCCGAGACCCTTATATATATAAGGCTCTCACGTCATTGACGGAGAGAACCATTACTAAATTAGAGTTCTCTCACTCTTATAATTACCTCTCCAAAATTAGTTTTCTGCCCACAGCTAACTCAAAGACAACTGCAGAGGTTGAAGTAACTAAACTAAAGGTTTCTAAATACCCCTGATGGTAACAAAGGTTTTAAAGTATCCCCAATAGGCTCAAAATTGCGTCATATGTCGGAGAGGGTTAAGACCTTTCGCCCAATTTCTTCGTCAATATTTAAAACTTTCGTGCTATTTAGGTGTCGATTTTTTCCCTGGCGAACAAAAGTGAGCCTGTAATGTTGGAAGAACCGGCCTTCGGCAGGGACATTTTTCTACCGAAAAATGTACAAATTAATCTAGAAGGGGGATCTAATGGATGTTTTTTTTAAATTTGATGGAGGTCTAGGGAGGAAACTAGACAAATAATGAATACATGCAAAAATTGCCCAAAAAGTGAACCATCCCCCCTTAACCTCTGAACTGCGCATGTGGGTAATTAGAAACGTCTGCCTGTGCTGACGTATTTGAGCTGTTTCCATCACTAAAATATTAATTTTACCATAAATAGCATTAATACTTATCCATATGCGCCTATTACAGGTTGATTATAAAGGTATTAACCTGTTACAACAATAAAACGAGTGAAAACAGCGTTTGGATGGTCAAAATCGGCGATACAGGCCGCGAGTTACATAATGTATGGGTGAGGCAACCTCCTTTCCCGCCAATTTCCCCCAAGGCCACTGAGACACTGTCGATCGATACTCTCTCTCTCTCTCTCTCTTGCACTCGCTTGCTAACAGTGATGATAATTCCCTGCTTGCAACTCGCTAATGTTAGCACGAAAATATACCTCAGAATAAGGGAATAACAGGGAAAATAGGTGATAACTGAAGGAGGGGAGGAAAGTGGGGAAGGAGGGGAGGTAGAGGACTGATATTTTGCATGGCCCAAGGGCAAATTTTTTTTTTTTTGTTTTTTTTTTTTTTTTCGGTTTAAATTTTTTTTTCTTCTCTGACTCTTAAGAGTCTTCCCACAGTCCGTCGGGGGAACTCTTAAGAGTCTTCCCGCAGTTCCCGGGTTAAGTGGCAAGCATATCACAGTTTCCAGTATTTACCCCTGAAAACAAGCTACTGTAGGGAATCAAAATAACTGCCTTGGAATATGGATGTAATTAATTCGTAGCCAACCCCTAGGGGATCAAGACATGAGTTATGTACACCCAATGTGGTGGATTGTGTTTCGTTTATTTCAACATATTATTTTATCAAGTGTTATTTCCACATAGCGATTTTGATTAGTTCCTTTGCGTTTACCTTGTGTCGTCACAGTTTTGGTTTGTTTATTTTACAAGTTCTACATTATAATAGATAGACAGAGATGGAAACAGAGAGGTTAATTGACCACTTGCGAGTTTCGTTCTATAAGGAAGCTGGAGTTGTAGACATCGATATGTAACATAATTACCAGCGAAAATACAGTTATAGTACATATATAGATACATAAAATCCAATTCAACATACTCTTTAGCCATCCGAAACCTACATTATTGTTGCATGTCTGTTTACTATCGATGTCTACAGCTCCAACTTCCTTATAGAACGAAGCTCGCAAGGGGTCAATTCTCAATTGAATGAGTGGAACGCACTGCCCCAGTATGTAGTCGATTCCGAATCAATAAGGGAGTTTGAAAGTAATCTTGATAAAGCATGGGGAAGACAAGATTTGAAGTTTGATTATAAAGCAAAAATACAGAATAGTAAAAATGTTGCGTCTGCTGCCGCCGCCGCCAACACCGTGAACAACCGCAGCAGCGCAAGTACTGGTACTGAGCTGGATACACAGGCCTAGTTTGCCTTTTTCCAGAGGATCTACTGTAAGAAACTGTAAGACAGCAGTTGTGTACCCATTTCCCCATTACCAGAACCCCTCTACCACCTCCAGGAACCATATGAGATTGCTGGGAGAAGTCCACACCTCCTAACAACTGAGTGGTATCATGTATTCTTACTGGCACCTTGGGCTATACAGTATTGTCAAAAAATAATAATTAGAAAGTATATACATATCAATCTACCTTTACACACCTGGCAGACATTACTACAGAAACAGTAGAGTCAGTGAAACATAATGACAACTATGAATTACCTGTACAATGCATGGTATAGTATATAATTTAAATCACATGACATCTACCGTATTTAGGGCTGCATATATTGTACCTGCAGCTCGGCCAGTCAGTCATTCTTACGGTCAAAAGCCAAAGTTACAGTACTTCCTAAATCTGATCAGTGTTAAGCTACCAAGGCTATTGAAAACTTAAACAACTCCATCAAAATATTAGAGGTGGGAAGGAATGCAGGCAGGCTTGTGGTGGTAGGGCTTCGCTGCATGTCTGCCTGCCGAGATTGGAACCTCTCCGGGTGGTCGGGGGCCGGGGGAGTGCTGGAGGAACCTTGGTGACCCTGGTCTCTGGGTCTTCTCCTGAATGACCTAGATGTGTGTGAATTTGTGTATTGTTTTTGTGTGTTCGTTGTTTTCTGTTGTGTTTTGCGTTGTCCCTGTTCTTGCTTTGTCTTGAGTCGGCCACCACTCCCCCAAAAAGAAAAAATAATAAAATAAAATAAAATAAAATAAAAATTGGAAAAGTGGGGATTGGGCCTGAGTAAATAGATAGATAGATAGATAGATAGATAGATAGATAGATAGATAGGGAAGGAATGCAGGAGGGTTGCAGTTGTTCATCAGTTCAAGCTTTCAATACTTTAGGTTTGGATATCTCTCCATTGAAAGAAAATATAGGAAGGAAATTTGATACTAAGGGGGTCACCGGCTTTTTTTCTCTTTCTCTCCTTTACTCTCTTTCTCTGGCTTGTATCCATTCGGCCCCATTCAGCCAACTGTTTTAAGACGTTGATCCCCATCCAGGTGTCGATTTCTTCCTGGCGAGCGATAGCGAGCCAGCATTGTATGGAGAAATCCGGCTTTGCCGGAGACATTTTTCTTTCGAAAAATGTACAAATTTAGCTTGCTATCAAAACAAAAATATATATATGCTGGCTCGCTACTGCTCGCCAGGAAAATATTGACACCTGGATTGGGGTAAACATCTTAAAACAGTAGGCTGAATGGGGCCGAATGGATACAAGCCAAAGAGAAAGGGAGAGAAAGAGAAAAAAAGCGAGGTGGGCTCCCACCCATCAGAGCTCTTAAACACCCATAAAAAACTCGGTCCGCGCAACCCGGAAGGGCTCTGAGGCCCCCAGTGCTTGAAAGCCTGTGAGCTTGGTGTGCGAGGCGTCCGTCCGACGTATGTAAACAACAGCCGGCTGGACCGACGCCCCGCATCTCCCGCCACAAGAAGGAGTGCGTCGCTTGTTCGTGTGTGCCTGTATGTTATTGTTAAGTATCGAAAAGTAGTGTAAAGTGGCTGTTTTTGCCATAAAGTTATCTCCAATGAAATCATCATCACAACTGAACCAGTTGACTTAGAGAGCTCTACTTAACGCCATTCTACAGGTACGAAACACATCTACGCTTGGGGATGTGCGGGAATGCGGAAGCAAGCCAAATAACAAAGATGCGGTAGCCTAGGCGTAGAAGTTTTTCAGCCAAAACCCCCGGGTTTCGGGGAATATACTGTATATATAATACATAGCCGGGGCTGGAGGGTTAATTAAACTCTACACTCCAATTTAACAAATTTTTGTTTTTTCAGTCTGTGCAGGCCAGGGAGAACTATACAAGCTTCACACATATACTCAAAATAGCCTGTGCAGCCCTTAGCCTGACAAGCAAACTGAGTGTGTATGTACAGTTTGCCGCACATATTCTATTACGTTGAGGTCTTGATTTGGCAAAGCTGCACCCCCTTCCCCAACCCCCCTCCCTCGCTCCACCTCCTATTGGTAGGAGGTGGAGTGAGGGAGGGTGGTTGGGGAGGTGGGTGCAGCGCTGCCGAATCATGACCCCAACGGAATAGAATATGTGCGGCAAACTGTACAGTAAAATCTGTAAGCGTTTCCCACCTTGAGACAAGAAGCTCGGGTGAGACAGAAACCCCTCTTGACTCTCTGGACGTCACTCGCTCCCACCCAGCCTCCCTTCACCCCGTACTCCTTTGCTTGAGGATGACCAAATGATCTACGGAATTTAGGGTACAATATGAATATAGTAGTTTCAATCGGAAGAGGACAACCAAACTTGTGATAAAAATCATGTTTATTTTCATATTGGAAGACGTTTCGACATATTTTCATGCCATCATCAGTAATCTGTGAACAATAATTTACATTTTGAAATTTAAAATACAAATATGGAAGCTACTTGCGAATTAACAATACCTATACTATACTAAATATAAAAGACTGCATGAAAAAATAGGGTGGAAAATCCAAAGATACTAAGAAATGCTGAAATAAGTGTTCATATCTCTCTGTTGAAGCTGAGATTCCCTAGGAATGTCCCTGGTCTGAGATGAATAAAGTATATTTTATTTACTGTACAAGAACTCATCTATCGTAGTAATCAGGAATTAATCAAATGTTAACAGCCAAGTATTTCATATCTTGCATTACTTATGGAAACCTATTAATGATTCAAAGACTAATTTACGTCTGATTATATGCATTAACAAAGTTCACATTGTAAAACTACATTCTGGATTAAGTTCAACCTGTAACAATACCGTACCGGTACTTTAAATATTCACATAACAGGTTAACAATGAAGTCAATAAATGTATCCCAGTACTAACTCTAACTGCTTCAAAATTATCCTAATACTCCCTCAACAACCCCTACATATAATGCTGCTCAGTTTGAACTGTAATACCACCACTGTACAGTACTAATATCACGCAGCAAGCCTTAGTCAAGTATAGCACTGTACAGTATAGTAATCAATGGTTGGAGATTAAGAATATTGCAGCTTAAGCTCAGGGTGTCAACCGAAAACCGAGTCCTTTCTTTTTTGTTGTTAATATTGCATATGCAAAGATAAAATTGTGGTTAATGTCTTTGGAAGCGATAAAATGGCAAAAACAATGCTGTTTCATGTTAGTTTTCTTGTATTCCTTCTCATATTCATTCAATTCTTCAACCTAATTTGCTCTGGTTTGACACCTTGCTTAAGTTGTATAGACCTACTCCACACCAGTCAACTTTATAAAGAAGCCAGTGATTGTAGGAGAGGGGTGTGTGGCTAAAATAAGGCTTGGCTGTCAAGTTGGCTAGGGCAAACTGGCTATAGTATGGTACAGTTCTACTAGACTACTAAACTCACCCCGCACCATGCACCACAACCACTTTAAGTCCCTGGTCAACCATTTTCCTGATGAGGATGGCAGCGGCGCAGGTCTGGGCCTCTCGGAAGGTCTCGAACTGATTCTTGTCCGTGATGGCACTCCCTCCCAGCTTCACCACCACATCTATATTGGTCTCCTCACCGGACATTATAGCTACTCTGAAATACAAGCATACAAATAAGATACTGGTACTGCAATAATCCCCCCTCTGCAGACGAGTTGGGGTTAAAGACCTGTTCAGAAGTGTGAAACGATTTAGTCTTTCAAAAAATGTTACTTCAATATTATATTGGATATTGTCAAGAAGATTGGGAACCAGGGTATCAGCCCAAACTAAGTACCGGTACCAGTTATAAGATCACTATTAGCCACACTCGACATTAGTAAAGCCTTCGATGCCATCCCCCGCCACAACCTAACAAACAAAATCTACAACACAAACATGCACAACAACACAAAACGGTGGCTGGCCAACTTCCTAGCAGGCAGATGTGCACACGTATCTTTTGCCGGTCAGTCATCTAAAATCAGAAACTTTCCAAACGGAGTCCCACAAGGATCCGTCCTATCGCCCGCACTCTTCAATCTGTACATGCACGATATAACTACACCCAATACGCCCCAAATAAACTTAGCCTCCTATGCAGATGACATAACACTCACATGCACACACCATGACCCAAAAAGAGCAACAGATCTCCTTCAACCCTATCTCAACACACTACATGGCTGGTGCACTACAAACAGACTTAATCTAGCCCCAGCCAAATCCACCGCAACCCTGCTCACAAGTTGGACAGGAGAACACGAATACATCCCTCAACTCACCATAAACAACACACCCCTAACACATACACACACCCAAAATCCTAGGAGTAACATATGATACTCATATGACATTCAAACAGCACACCACAAACATTAAAAGAAACTGACACCCAGACTTAACGCCCTCAGGTCACTTGCTCACACAAAATTTGGACACAACAAAGAAACTACCACCACAGTATATAAACAATACATAAGATCAGTGATGGAATACGCAAGCCCAGCCTGGGCTTCTAACCTAGCTGAAACACATCATAAGACCTTACAGACTATTCAAAACAAAGCCCTGAAGATCATTACAGGCTGCACAGCTACTGCACCCACAGATCACCTACATCAAGAAACCAAAATCCTCAAAGTCAAAGACCATCTGGACATGAGAGGCACTCAATTCCTGGCAGCAGCCTCCACGAACCAAGACCACCCACTAAACTACATGGCAACACACCCACAGACACCAAGAAATATCAAAACAACACCCAGCACACGGTATCACACACAATTATTGTCCTCTCTCCCTCCCTGCCCACCCCGAACCAACATCCAGAAGCACATCCATACTCATATCTCTCACCGATCCATCCACTCACTCACAGACAACACACAGCTGCATGCACGACCTCCCGAAATCCATCCTTCCGAATCCTCCCTTCCTCGCGAGGACAGAGTCCACCTGGCCAGGCTGAGATGCGGACACCATCCAGCTCTCCTGAGCTATCAGAGGAGACTGGATGACTCCGTTGTCGACGCCTGCCCGGGATGTAACACAGCACCCCATACCATTAAACACATCATAGAAGACTGCATTTCACACAACCACTTACGCCAACAACACAATCTACACTCAATGAGAGCTCTGTGGGAAAGCCCGATCGTGGCCATGGCCTTTCTCAGGGACTCGGGGCTGTTCGGCCAGGCAGCTTAGGGAACAACAACAACAACAACCAGTTATAAGAGTGTGGACAGTTTGTTTTACTTTGTCTCAATGGCAGAATCAAATTTCCCTTATAATAGTACACTAATACCCCAGAGCCTGGAGGATTTCATGTTATATGGTAAATTCACATTTCAAAAATTTGAACACCCAACTGCAACAAAAATGGTACCGTACACACAAACTGTGCTCCTCGGCTTATCTATTCAAATTAGAACAAACAAATAAAAAACACCCCTTATGTGCACCGCCACCACCCCCGCCACAACCAAGCATTCACTCTTACAGCGTATATTTGTTGAGTAATATATCCATATTAATTTGGTTCTGAACATATAATTAGGCAAGGTATAGGCCATGTACCCACATACTTATGAAGTTCTGTATAAAGTCTCATTGGGATAATTTCGAAAAAAAACAAAAAATCAAATTAGGCACGAACATAACTGCAACTTAACGACTTATGTAAACAAGATGACGCGTACGCCTGCTAACACCATCCTTACAAAAAATAGCCAAACCTAGAGTAGGCTATATTGTACACAGTACTGTGTAGTGAAATAATAGGGGTAGAGTTTGGGCGTACCGCCAGCATTGTTTACACTACGCGGAGCGGCGGCGGACGCTTGCCATCATGTTGCCGTCTATTTTGACTGCCGTTGGATACAATAATATGTTGAGGGGGGCTTTGCCCCCCCCTCACCCCACCATGACATATTGTCATCATCATATATATTGTCAGCAGGGGGCAAATAACCAAAAAAAAATCGCCTTCAAAATACAGTAGACGCAAACTTAACCGCGGCAATCGACCTATGTTAACATGATGACCGTACGCCCGGACACTATATACATCCCAATAATTTAATACCATACCATACGCAGGCTAAAATCTGTAATCTATATTCATCAACTTTATAGACTGTAGAGCATAGGCTGACATGGTAGGCCAATAGGTTCACTAGAAAGTATCGTTATTCAATGGAAAATTTACATTACACTGTACTGTAGGCCTACACAATTCTTCAGAAATACCAGGCAATTCAGAAATAGCCTAAAGTTAGCGTAAAATTTACAAATACCGGTACCATACCCTGCAAACTCTCCACTTTAGGTCTCCAGAGACACCAAAGGCTCCGGGGGGGAAAAAAATATAACACGTTATTTTGTTATGTTTCCCCGCCTGCTGAATCATCCAAAATAACGCTAAAATGCATGTTTTGAAGGGGGGAAGGGGTGGGGGGAAGTGGGAGGGGGAGCATAACTGTAGATTTACCAACCCCTTCAACATGATGGCATAGGCCTATTTACGGAAATTGTCGGTCAATATAAAGGAGCCGGACCACAGCTATTTTCAAGATTTTTATTTGTTTGTTTTGTTATTTGTTAGGTTTAGGCTATCACTGTTTAATAATAATTATTATTACCGGAAATTAGTATTTACCCTTTATCCAACAATCTAAAAATACAGCCCCCCCTAGTGGGGAGGGCTATGAAGTCTGAAGATCAAGGAAAATGAGGGGTTAAAGAAGAGAAATAGCTCGATTTGGCCATAACAGTTTGCCGTGGAATACAGAATAATTAGAGGGGGAGGGGGGGACTTATAGAAATCCTCCCCAAAAAAAACCTATTTTGTCATTAACCTAACCTAACAACCTAACCTAACCTGGGGGCTGCCGCCCCCAAAGGGCCCAGACCCCGCTGGTATAAGCATTGATGTAGAGGTTGACAAATGCTGGGAATGACTATCCAACAATAGGGTCAGATAGGATAAATAGGGTTTTTTGTTGGCTGCTGGCCACATAGATGAGGATATCTAGAAGTCCTGGGGGGTGACACCGTGAGGGGGGGTTTCCCCCCCTCTATTTATTCTGCATCCAACGGCAAATGGTTAACAAAATAGAGCCATTTCCAGTATAACTCCATTTATTTGTCACCAATTATTTTGACATATTTGAAGACAGATATGGAATCTATAATTATGCTCTAAGCATCATATTAAAATTAGTTTCAACCCTCGGCAAAACCTAATAAAAATATATGGTACTAAAATGGAATTGTTTCGTAACATGGTTGTCAATACCTTCCTATAGACGGCACCGATTCGTACACACGCCATTTAGAACAAACATTCCCTATATACCTGTATATATATATGGTTATATACAGGAGACGCAACAATATAGGTAGCACATTTCTAATGGTAGTTTTGGGTTCCTATCATCATATGCTTCATTTCTATATACTTTTTATCCCCGGGAAAAAAAAGAAAAAAAAATTGTGATTTTTCATTTTTTTCTTGGGATTTTTTTTTTTTGGTCATTAGCCTAACCAAAAATCCTAACCTAACCTAACCTAGCCTGATAGCCCCCAAATACATTTAGGTTAGGTTAGGTTAGGTTTTTTGGTTAGGTTAAAAAAAAATCCAAGAAACAAATAAAAAAACCCAAGATTTTTTTTTTCCCCCCCGGGAATAAAAAGTATATAGAAATGAAGTATATGATGATAGGAACCCAAAACTACCATTAGAAATTTGCTACCTATAGTGTTGCGTCTCCTGTATATTGACCATACTGTATACAGTATATACCGGTATACAGTATATATACCGGGTATATATATTATATTAGTGTGTACGATAATTTTGGTGCATATTCCATAATTTTGTGGTCACAATACGATAATTCTGCATTTAGAATATGGCAACACTGCGTCTGCCGCCGCACTCATGTTATTGTTGTGAACCTCTCGGGGCCTCGGCCCTCCCACTGCCACTCGGTGGCGGAGTAGGGTATGTCCCATAATACTGTGTTTTTTGCACTGTTACCCAATCAGCGGGGCAGTGGGGGCAGTAGCCCCCACCCCTAATACTAGGATAGGTTAGGTAAGGTAGTTAGGTTAGGCTAATGTCTTTGTTACGCTTTTAACCCCTCATTTTCCCTGAACTTCATAGCCCTCCCGGCCTCCCCACTATCGGGTGGCGTGTCTTAAGATCGTTGTATAATAGGAAAAACGGTTTCTCCGAGGGTTGTAATTAGGCCTATTTCCAAACTCTATATATTGATGAAAACTAACAGGGAAAAATAAAAAAAATCCATGGGAAAATTGGTGACAGAAAAATTGAGTTTTTCCCCCATTTCCTTTAACCCCTTATTTTCCCTGAGGAGTGAGGACCCTGAACTTCATAGCCCTCCCCACTAGTGGGAGCCATATTTTTAGATTGTTGGATAATGAGTAGGCCTAGGCTAAATACTAATTTCCGGTAATAATCATTGAAATTAAACACTGATAGGCTAAGCTAAACCTAAAAAATAACAAAACCAACACAAAATAACGGGATGGATGTAGAGTTCGGGCGTACGGTCGTCATTGTTTACATAGGGCGATCGCTGCGGTCGCACTTACGTTCCCGTCTATTTCGACGCTATATTTTCTGCTATTTGCCCCCTGTCATTACTACATGAATACTAGGTTAGGTTAGGTTAGGTTAGGTTAAAATAGACAGGAACATGATGGGAAAGGTCCGACGCCACTACGCGTAATGTAAACAAAGATGGCGGTACGCCCACTCACTACATCCTACCCAAACTATCATTGAAAATAGCTGTGGTCCGGCTCCTTAATATTGACTAAATTCTCATCATATTCTGACAATATATTTTCAGCTTAGGCCTAGGCCTACAAAAATCTACAATCTCCCTCTAGGACTCAGGCAAAGGGGTAGGCTAAATATGATTTCAATAAACCCTCTGCATATCATAGGCCTAGGGCCTTCTCTAAACTTTGGCTTATAATATTCTATTCTACCTGTAACCTCTAGGACTCAAAGGGAAGGGGTAGCCTAGGCTAAATACGACCTCCATAAACTCTTGAATATTACACAGGTCCTTAAACTGCACACAATCTTCTAACGTCAGCCAAAATCGAAGGCAATAAAGGTGTAATCGTGCTGAAGGGGTTAACAATGTCATGCTACTTATACACAAGATATAACGCCTCATATTAACAATAAATAACACCCATACTTATACACGTCCAAGAAGCTTGTTTACTTTTAGAACGTTCCAATATTATTGTGTACCCATTTATTGTCTTTATGATAAGTAGATGTTCGATAAATATTATCAGAATGTCTCATTATAATAATGTAGACACTCACTAATATTAAAAACGCGAAATATGGTGAGATTAGTGCAAAAATAAGAAACAAGAAATATTTAAAAGGTCTCACTTCTGTTTAAATGTCCCTCCAAATCAGCTGATTGACTTGCCAGTGGTCGCCATTAACCTGATTATTTAAATCCCAAACTATTCAATCCCAATTTCTTTGTTTTTATTTAATCCAGGTACTATGGAATTTAAAGCGTAATATGTTAAGGATTGGTAGGGTATGGCAAGATGAGCTCAAAAGACATGCCGGGGAAAATAAACAACTAAAAATGGTTAGTTGATTAAAACAACAAAACAGACAGCTGTCAAATAAAGCACATGTCATTAGAGGTCAAACGGTGACTGCACGACTCGGCCCATGGGACAACTCGGCTCGGACAGCTCGGCCCACTTTTGGACAACTCGGCCACGACGGCGAGACAACTCGGCCCATTATTTGAGACAGCTCGGCCCCATGTTTTGCTATGGGGCAATTTGACGAGACCAGTCATGATATAGGATGGGGAGAGCTAAGTGGAGGGTTTATGGGGGAGGCCATGTCTGCAGCACCAAATCCTTCCAAACTCACTTTTTTTTTGTTTAGGCTCAACTGTTAGGTTAATTTAAGGTTAGGTTAGGTTAAGTTAGGTTAGGTTAGGTTAAGATAATATAATAGTATAAAGGAAAAAAAATCGTGCCAAGGGGCCTAAGATTTTCATGCATGCGCAGAGGACAGGATTTGCAGGATTTGGTGCTGTATACATGGCCTCCCGCTTATGGCGTGTGTGTAATGTGGGCGAAATTTTCGTTTATTGTAGGCCTATAATTATGTCATAGGCTAGTTCTCTCGATTCATAATGTGTAGGTTAGGTTAGGTTAATTACGAGTTGTCTCGTAATTAACACGGGGCCGAACTGTCTCGTTTTTACTGGGCCGAGCTGTCTCGCCGTGGGCCGACCTGTCCTGGCCGAGCTGTCCCGTGGGCCGAGTAGTCTAGCATTCAGGTCAAACGCGTCAACATTTGTAATTATTTTGCATTGCTATTTGTGTAGCTATGAGGTGCCGTTGTAAAGGCGATTTTTTGTTTAATTAATTATTTATTTTGCATTATTATTATTTATTTATTTGTATTTATTTTGTTCCCTGTTCGGGCTCTGTCTCGAGTCGGCCACCCCCCTCCCCCAAATAATAAATAAATAAATATAGGCATATATATATATATATATATATATATATATATATATATATATATATATATATATATATATATATATATATATATATGCAGTATATATATGCAGTATATATATATATATATATATATATATATATATATATATATATATATATATGTGGTAGATAGATAGATTTTTAACCACCACGTTCTGTTTGATTGACTCTTTGTATGCTTACATTATCGCTGGTATTCTTTCTTTATATAGGTTTGTTACGTATGCTAATTGGAATATATATTTGTGTTATGGAGCTGTGTGAAACAGGACAGATGTTATAGACTGTGAGAAAGGACAGGTGTTATAAACTGTGAGACAGGATAGGTGTTATAGACTGTGAGACAGAACAGGTAGGTGTTATAGACTGTGTGAGACAGGACAGGTGTTATAGACTGAGTGAGACAGAACAGGTGTTATAGACTGTGTGAGACAGAACAGGTGTTATAGACTGAGACAGAACAGGTGTTATAGAATGTGTGAGACAGAACAGGTGTTATAGACTGTGTGAGACAGAACAGGTGTTATAGACTATGAGAGACAGAACAGGTGTTATAGACTGTGTGAGACAGGACAGGTTATAAACTGTGTGAGATAGAACAGGTGTTATAGACTGTCTGAGACAGCACAGGTGTTATAGCTGTGTGATACAGAACATTTGTTATACTGTGTGAGACAGGACAGGTGTTATACTGTGTGAGACAGAACAGGTGTTATAGGCTGTGTGAGACAGAATATGTGTTATACTGTGTGAGACAGGACAGGTGTTATACTGTGTGAGACAACATATGTTATAGACTGTGAGACAGAACAGGTGTTATAGACTATGAGAGACAGAACAGGTGTTATAGACTGTGTGAGACAGGACAGGTGTTATAAACTGTGTGAGATAGAACAGGTGTTATAGACTGTGTGAGACAGAACAGGTGTTATACTGTGTGAGACAAGGTGTTATAGACTGTGTGAGACAACAGGTGTTATACTGTGTGAGACAACAGGTGTTATAGACTGTGTGAGACAACAGGTGTTATACTGTGTGAGACAGAACATGTATGTGCTATACTGTGTGAGACAGAACAGGTGTTATACTGTGTGAGACAACAGATGTTATAGACTGTGTGAGACAGAACAGGTGTTATACTGTGTGAGACAAGGTGTTATAGACTGTGTGAGACAACAGGTGTTATACTGTGTGAGACAACAGGTGTTATAGACTGTGTGAGACAGAACAGGTGTTATACTGTGTGAGACAGAACATGTATGTGCTATACTGTGTGAGACAGAACAGGTGTTATACTGTGTGAGACAACAGATGTTATAGACTGTGTGAGACAGAACAGGTGTTATAATTATATACTGTGTGAGACAAGGTGTTATAGACTGTGTGAGATAGGACAGGTTTTGTAGACTGTATGATACTCAGACAGGACAGTGTTATAAACTATGTAATACAGGACATATGTTATAGACTGTTCGTGCGACAATACTTTTACCTCAGACGATTCTATATAATTTACGAAGGATCTGTGGGAAATATGGGGGTAAAGTTATCTCAATTAACTCTCCGACTTCCATATAGGCCTATATCCTTCCTAAGCTGAATAAAATCGTCTGATAATAGAAAACAGAAAATAATTGCGTAATATTATCCTCTAAGAGTTAAATCTCAACCAGGAAATTCTAGTTAACCAGGAACTTTTCATCAACCAGGAAAATCTCAATTGTACTGTCAACCAAAAACATCTCATATACCAGGAATACTTCGTCAACAGGGAAATTCTTGTCAACCAGGAAATTCTCGTCAACCAGGAAATTCTCGTCAACCAGAACAAAAATCGTCAACCAGTAAATCCTCGCCAACCATGAAAATCTCTTCAACTAAGAAGTTCTCGTCAACCAGAAATTTTTCGTCAACTAGGAAAATCTCGTAAACTAGGAATACCTCGTCAATCATGCACTTTTAATTGTCAACCAAGATATCTCATCAAACCAGGGAAATCTTGGCAACCAGACCAAGTTGATCAACTAGGAAATTTTGTCAATAATGGATTTGAATCATATTGAACAGAATATTTAAACATTTGTATTTTATAGATGTATATTTAGCATTTCTAAAGTTTTTGAAACTATTCTTTCTTCCAAATTTCTTAAACATTTCTCTTCTCATAATCTATTCTCAGATCGCCAGTATGGCTTCCTTAAGGGTTGCTCTACTGGTGATCTTCTTTCATATCTTATTAACTCTTGGTCATCCTCCTTTCAGGACTTCGGTGAGACTTTTTCTATTGCACTAGACATATCGAAGGCCTTCGATAGAGTCTGGCACAAATCTTTAATCTCTAAACTACCCTACTTCGGTTTCTATCCCTCCATCTGTGCCTTTGTCTCTAATTTCCTTTCCGGCCGTTCCATAGCTGCGGTTGTGGATGGCCATCGCTCACTTCCTCATTCTATCAACTCCGGTGTTCCTCAGGGCTCTGTTCTATCTCCCATTCTCTTTCTAATTTTCATAAATTATCTCAACTGTACCTCCAGTCCCATCCCTTCATACGCAGACAACTCTACCTTACACTACTCAATTAGTTTTCCTGAACGCCCCAGCCAGCAATCCCTCAAAAACAAATATTTATTAGTGGCCCTTCCATCATTGACGCTATGCCTTATACAGTAATGGCACTCTTTGAACCCCAGAGTCAGCTGTTCAAATCACCCGCCCCGAAGCGTAGGGACCAATTCATCGTAAGCGTACGCTCGTAATTACTTACGGACTCGGCGTTATGATGCGGATGCCACTACGAAAAAACTAATTAAAAAAATAATAAAAAAGAAAAAAACTAGAACTCTTATCTGATTTACGCTTCCCGTAGTGCAGATGTTTGCTTAGCATGGGTTCGCATCTAGACGCTGCGCGTCATCTTTCTTCACGCTCCGGGGGTCAGCGCCGAGCGGACTTGTGTCCCGACCTCTCTTCATTTGTCACTCTTCAGTCCAAATAGTGAGTGTTTTGCTCATTTGTACTAATCTGAAATGTTCCAGAGTAGGTTTAGATTAGTTAGGTTGGGCGTGCTGATTGGTGCAACCCCCAGGCGTTGTGTTTAGGGAGCTTTTTAGTGATGGCGTCCCCTCGGGTCGGTATAAGACGGGGACGCCATTGTTGTGTGTTTTACTTTCTGTTATGCCACATTTTCAAGAAACGTGAGACAATCTGATTGCGATTTCCAACTTAGGAATCAGCGTTTATCGTCAACTTAGGTACCTCTCCACTGGGTGAGGACTTGCCTTAATTCTCTTAATCAACACAATAGTAATAAGCAATGGACACAAAACACATAGGTATAGGATATACAGGTTTTATTCCTTAACTACTATAGGGTACAATCTCAATATGTCTCTGGAAAAATAATCATAATAATCATATACAAATAATAATAATGTTACCAATGAACATATAAATAATAACACACAGATATGATAAGTCTCAAATCACAAGAAATAAAGTCCTGAATTAAATATGTAAAGCTCTCAAATATGGTTCGAATATAAGTAAATAATAGTTACTGCGATACTGGAAACGTAGTACTGATAAGTATGGAAAATAGGACAATATTTCATCTCAAAACAACCAATAAGTTAATGTAACTTGAATAAGTATTTAAACTGTAATAACTCAATGAGTAATAAATATGAAAGTTGAATTCATAAAAGTATAATAATTATATTAGTCAACTATACGTGACTGAGGAAACAATTAGCTCTGTGACGAAACTTTCACTATTGGATCTGTACCCAAATGATATGTAGCACATAAACTTAGGTCTGACGAAATGTTCGAGATTTACGTGTAAGTGTATGTCTTTATAACTGGAACAAATATATACATATTTCCAATCCGAGGAATACAGGAGCCTGAATTCGAGGAAGTATGTAAATATTTTCCACAAGATAGAATGTGTACTGCTCCTCTGCAATGGAGCAACGGATAATAAATAAAGAAGGGAAGAAGGGAAAATCTTCTGTCTGACGTTAATAGATGAAGTTTGGCATACCCAAGTCTAAATTATCACACTTCCCAGCTAGGTTCAGGCACAAACAATTCCAAGATACGTTCTGCTCGGCTCTTTCGCACACTCGTCTTCGTGCGACTCACAATACCACTATCCACGCTGAACCTGGGGGATGAAACTAAAGGATCCCCTGCACTCGGTAAACATAAAGTCTTTCCGGGCGTAGATGGACAGTTAGAATTATTACTGTCCTGAATCTCGATAGAGTACTTCAATACAAAATCCAGGCTTAGGGGGCTTGGGCAGACTTGCGCTACGTGTACTAAGTTCTTGATCTATGACGAACTTATCATGGAATGATAGCGAGGCTAGTGGCTCGATCTCTGTCCCATTTTCGTTGATGCAGTCAGAGATAGGATCAAAAGGCCTATCTTGTCTTTGATTATGCGGCTCTATCTTGGTACCATTTTTGTTGATGCAGACCTCGATTGAGCTATTCTCTGTCCCATTTTTGTTGATGCAGTCAGAGAATAAAGAATTCACTTCATCACGATAAGCAATGTCATTCCTTCTCCTTTCTAACCTAGGAGTATCGATATCAGAACCAAAAAATATGGTTAAAGCCAGCAGGCTGATTGCTTGATTCTTTGTTCAGCGCGCATAGTGACTCTGTTTTTGTCGACGTTCTGGTCGTCTGATTTCAGGGCAAGAGGGGCATGGTAGACACTCTGGCTTTGTGTTCTTTCAGGAAGCCAGTCGCACTAGGGGTTATTTGCACTTTGGATTTATGTCTGGGTAGTACATACATGGATATCACTTTGGTATTGGGCTTGGTCGGTTTCTGAGGGATATTTGCATAGTGCATGTGAGGCTTTCTGCTATTTCTGGCCCATTTAGTTCTTCATCATATGCGTTCCTATGGTACGTTAACACTGGTTTTAATAATTTACTCTGCATCTCGGTGTACACTTCACTATTTAGCTTGTAGTCTATTGGGGCACACGGTTGAGGTTGATGGCTAACTTGCATAGAATTGCTGAAGTCGTGAGTGTAGAAGGCGGCCATGTGGTTGTCCGGGAGGTTGTAATAGCTTCCCCTATCAGTCGCGTTTTCTCTGGCGTCTTCTCCATCTTGGTTTTCTTTGACTTTGGCTCTGTTGCTGTTGAATGTTTTTATGCTTGCAATCCAGGTTGGTTGGTCTTGCAGGTTGGTTATTGGTGTTAATGTGTTGGTGTTTGCTTCCTTGAATTCTTTCTCCTCCGGCATCTCACTTTCCCCTCTAGTTTTAGCCTTACGAGTTAGGATTAGAGGCTTTTTACTATTACAAGGGCAGCGCTTTTCGGCCACTTTTCTGGTGGGTTCAGCGTTTTTTGTTTTTCGTCGGCAGGCAGAACCTTTAGTTTAGGGTTGCTTTACTTAGTAAAGAACTTTGCTTCTGGTTTCTGCGTCGTCGTCACTGCTGCGTTCCTGTCGTCGAGATGGAGGAGACCTGGAGGGTGCTGGTTCTTCCTAGAAATAAGAGTAATTCGTCGATTTTGTCGATATTCTACTTGCCCTAGACCTCGTGGCCAGCCTCTCAGTAGGGTCTGTTTATGGCTAGGAAGTGTAATTTTAGGATTTATTATTACATTATTATTGTGCCATAAAACTATGTGGCCCTCTCCTACTAGACGATAAGATAGTCTCAGTTTGTTTGTTGTTGGTGCTGTTCCTCAGGCTGTCTGGCCGAGCAGCCCCAAGGTCCTGAGCAAGGCCAAGGCCATAACTGAGCACTCCACAAAATCCTCGCTGCTTACCACTAATAGAGCCCAGGTGACCGAAGCCACTCCAAGGAGGGGAGCTGAGGAGGGTGCGGAAACGCCCCGGAAACCAAAGCCCCACCCAAGGCCCTGTGCTGCTTAGCAATTATGAAGGGAAAGCTGAGGGGAAAAGGAAAAATGTGACGCTTTGGCTCCCAAGTAGGAAGAGACGCCGTCACTTGAGATCTAGAAAATATATGTCTAAAAAAATATCTAAAGGTAACTACACCGGTATGGTTCTTCTTGATCTACAAAAAGCGTTTGACACAGTAGACCATGATATCCTATGTAATAAACTACAAGCAATGGGCATAGGGTCTGTGAACTGGTTTAAATCTTATCTTAGTGGTAGAACCCAAAGAGTCAAAATTGATGATAATATATCTGATCCTATGCCAATTAACTGTGGGGTCCCGTAGTGAAGCATCCTTGGTCCCTTACTCTTTCTCTGTTATGTGAACGACATGGAACTGAGCGTATCATGTAAATTATTACTGTATGCAGACGACAGCGTGCTTCTGGTTTCAGGAAAAGACCCAATAAGTATTGCCGCTTCACTTTCCAAAGAACTAGAATCATGTAGTGAATGGCTAGTGGACAATAGACTATCTCTTCACCTGGGCAAGACGGAAGCCATCTTATGTGGAACAAAACGCAACCTGAAAGACATTGTGGGCTTCTCGGTCAACTGTAATGATATTCCTATAACAACAGTGTCACAAGTTAAATATCTCGGACTAAAACTGGACGCGAGTTTGTCAGGTGAAACAATTTTGGAATCTATCCTGAGTAAGTGTAGAGCACGTATAAAATACCTGTATAGACAAGTGGGATGCTTGCCCGCGGCGACCAAAAAGACCCTCTGCCAAGCGCTTGTACAATGTCATTTTGACTATTCTGTGTCATCCTGGTACTCTGCATCATCTAAATCAGCACAGCACAAACTTCAGGTCACTCAAAATAAAATGGTTAGGTTCATGCTGAACCTAGGACCCAGATCACATGTTGGCCAGGAACAACTTCAGTCACTAGGTATGCTCAATGTCTCTGACAGGGCCAAACAAATCAGGCTCACTAATGCCTTCAAAATTTTCTATGATAGAGCTCCAGAGTATCTAAAGAATGATTTTGTTAAAGCAAATGAGAGGAGTGGACATAATACAAGAAACAGGATGTTTAATTTTAAGGTCCCGAGAATCCAAGGACAGGGTAAGCAAACATTCTTCTTCACCGCCATCAAAGACTGGAACGACCTACCCCAGTCAGTCCGTGAAAAGAGAACACTGTATTCCTTCAGACGTAGCCTGAAGGAACACCTGAACCGGACAGCTGCGAGAAGGGAGCACCAAGCTTATGTCTACTACTAAATGCGACATAAGAGATAGACAAACCAAACTGAAATGATTACTGATTACGGATTACTGATATTTACTATAGGATGTAAGGTATCTTAAAATAACCCCCTAGAAATACTTTCTCTAAAGTATCTATTTCTTTATCCTCCCCATTTTTCCCCAGCTAACCTAATCCCACAAGGACCCCAATGGAAATACGCCTAATGACCTTATTGGGCTATCCTTAGTTGGAATTATGCAAGGCTGGTACATGTCATATTTGTAACATACTATGTGGTACCAACTCTGTAAATTGCTAACTGAATAAATATTATTATTATTATTATTATAATTATTATATAAGTAAAAGGAACAGTCAGAGTAAGCTATGGGTATGGCAGAGATCGCTCAGCTCTCACTCTGATAAACCAGCCCATCACCATATGACTAGAACCCAATCCTCTCAGCATCAGCTAGGAGGGGCCCTAGAAAGCCGCCTTTGGCGGTGGGATAGCTCCCCTATTTCAACTCCTTTCGGGGTTGGGCACCCACCCAGATAGTCTCAGTAGTTGAGGGTGTTGGGCTAGTCCTGACTATTATACTATGTATTCTCCTATACTTGTTGCAGACTTGATAGTAAAATTGTTAGGATCATAATTATATTTCCGGCGGGGGACCTGTCTCGCGAACGCGTTCCGAACGCGTTCCACCCTTGCCGGGCGTCCCACTATTGGTGTTCTGGTGTTGCGCAGGATCCAAGTAACCAGTTTGTTGTCTTGAACTAGAACGAACTCCCGGCGGAGGAGGAAGGCTTCCAAGAGATGTTTCGGCTCAGCCGGAACGACTCACCTATACTATTCTTAAATATTCCTAGCTCGGCGGGAAGACTGCTAATCTGTCATCAGGGGGGAAGTCATTGCTAACCACTCTCCTCTCACGGCGAGATGGTCGCTTACTGGAAAGCGCTTTCTAGTCAGCACTTAGTATGGGTCAATGATAATCGTTATCATAGGTAAGCAGTCTTAAACTACTTCATGAGAAAACCACACATGGGTTTTCCATAAGGAGACACAAGAAACACAGAGTAGTGGTGATCGCACATCTACTTTTCTTTTGTATTATAAGGTAACGGTAGAGTTAAAATGTCTCAGGTTGTTCTTATGAGCATTGATTCTTGGAAACTTCTTTTCCAGGTAGGCCTACACTTCTCCTCGGCGAGGAGCTCCGGACCGTCACCGATCCCGGCGGGGGAGGACTAATCATGGAACATATTGCTTTCTGTTCATCCTGATTTATATGCCAACCTTCCTGTAACCGGACATAAGCACATCTGTGTCAAATTACGTGTCTCATGCCTAGATAGATCACATGGACAGTGAGATACAAAACGGTGCAATGTGTGTGTGCGGCTATAAAATGGTTTCATTAACCATAAGGAGGAAGGGTGTCGTACAGTGTTATTAGCCATCAAAACTTGTTTCATAGAATATAGTAAAGATGTTGCCCATAAGGCACTACAATGTTCCCAATATTGCTAACCCTCCTAAATCGAATACTCGTTCTGGCACAGTGACAAAGAAAAGAGTATCGAAAGTAGTGTCGAAACCTATGATTAGTTCGGACGATTCTACCGATGACGCCACACAGAAAGCTAGTCCCCCCCGCCGGTCAGCGAAGCAGCGTGCGCTGGATTCGTCGAAACCACCGCAGTTGAGACGTCGGTCCAGATCGAGGTCTCCTCTGCGCAGGACAATCTCTTCACCGCCAATACAACAGGCGGCAAAGAGGAAGCGGACAGGAACGCCGGAGGACGCGGCTCTGTCCGATTCTAGTGCTTCCAAGTCGCAGTCCCGTACGGCGGCCTCCAGCGTGAGGTCTAAGACATCGCCTTCGCCGGCACCAGAACCTACAAGGCTGTCCCTGGCTGTGCCGAAAGTCAAATCTGGCCAGTCGGGGACGGTCCGTAGGGGAGCTGCGCCGCCGCCCAGAGACACGTCCAGTGAACGTTTTAGCCACCCTGTAGGCCACCATGTCTCTTCGTCAGTGAGACCAAGGCCCTACATTATACCCCGCAGTCACACACCTCAATGCCGTGTGCCATCAATAGTGTTCGCAGAACAATATAGAGGTTATCCTCAAAAGTCAATTGAGGTCCCTATTCCGTCGTTCATTCCCAACTTAGGATGGGAAGATTTTGAGCGCGAGGTTCTCGAACCCAATGTCCGGTCTGAAGGTGTTCAACTCCCCTCAGCCCGGTTACTGGAATCAATGGAGTGTCAATCCATTCATGACGATGTTTCAGAGCACTTAGAGTCGGGTCAACAGGTGGCTTCAGCAGGGCAATCTGATATCGAATCTCAATATATGTCCACGGATCAAACCAGGGAGTTCGTGACTAAAGAGTACCTCCAAAACTTAATGGATGTAATAATGAGTAAATTCGGAGGGGATACTTCTGTGCCAGTTTCTCCCGCTCCACCGCCGGTTGCGAGGCCTTTGGGTTCAATGCAGGTTGCACCTAAACAAGTAATTACTCCCTCCCATGTCACTACTAGTTTGTCTAATGTAACACCCACTCTCATGACTTCCAATATTCGTGTGTTGGCTGATATCATTCCACCTCCCCTAGATAAAAACTCCTGTAAAGAAAGGTCCGATGCCTCTGCTGTATGGGCCTGACAGGTCCTGGACAACCCTTACTGCTCTTAACCCTCAGGCTGCGCAACCGACAGTGTAGGGGGAACCGCCGGTCCCCGAACATTGGAGTATTGAATTATGCGAGTCAAAGAAACTTGGAGCTAAGAATATTTCAGGTGAGGTGTTAGATGTTACTGTGATGGCCATTCCTAATGTGTACACCCCGGATTATTTTGTTATTGCTCCATCACCTGCTCTGCCACCGGCTTCATCTGTGAGGCTGTATTCAGACTGGTCAAAACTCGACGGTTTTAATGGCATCAAAGCTCTTTTCAGTCTAACACCTGAGTTAGTCACTCAACCGATTCGTGACCAGTCTGGTAATCCAGTCTTACACATTGGAAAGGTAGGCGCGGGTCCATGGCTAGACTGGGAGTAGGGAGCGCAGAACTTCGCAAGCACTATTACTAGTAAATCAACTCATCAAAATCCGCAGGAATGACATAGTTGGTACTCTTTACCAGTAGCCATTGCGGGGGGCGTTTCAAAAACAGTTTTGGAATTTTTGAGTGCCCCTAAACTATCATTATGTGAAGTAAACGACCCATTCTCAAGTCCTACTCCCTCTCAGATTGATAAGGATTTCAAACTTAGACAAAAGGCTTGGAGGCTGCTTTCTCAATTCCTGATCAGTCGCCAGTTGGCAGAGTCCCTCATTCGGACGCCTGAAGCAGTAGTTTATTCACAGACTACCAAGGCTCTATCTCTTACCCGGCGACTTCTCTTGCAGAACTCTGGTCAGACACTAGGTGATATACGGGTCTCTTTCTTGAAAGCGGTCCGGGCTCGCCAAGAGTTAAGTCTTTTTGGTAAATAAGCTGCCGGAAGTTATAGGGCGTAGGTTGTTTTTGTCCCCTGTTCTGACTACCACTCTAGTGTCACCAGAAACATGGAGGTCAGTGTGTAGCTTATTAGACTCGACGAGAACGACTGCCCCCACGCCACGGAAGGAGTCGGTTACTAAATCTAAAACTACATTTAGTCCTCGGAGTCACCCTAGTGGGTCCAAGTTTTTTCCGTCCTTTAAGACTCCTTCCAAGCCTGGCAACAGTGGCTCCACTAGAGTCAGGGGAAGGGACAGGGTAAGTGGTACAAAGGGCATTCCAAGGGTAAGTCAGGTCAGGAATCGCGACCCACTCCCCCTAGCCAGTCTTCACAGCCCACCACAACCCAGTCAAAAAACTAGGAGATCACAAAGTTCTCTCACTCCCAGGGCCCCTGACTGGTGAGTTGGATACGAGTGTTGCTCTGCCGGACATGTCCAGTTGCGTGACTGGAGAATTCCAGACGTTTTACCGGGCATGGCCCCGGCAAACTTGGGCCAGAACAGTGGTACGCAAGGGCATAGCTTGGCAGTGGCTCCGGCAGCCTCGTTTACGTCAACCTTTAGAGATCAATCATGTTTCATTGGAGGTGGAGTCACTAGTCAAATAAATGATCGCCAAGCATATCATTGTCCCGGTCAATCCAACTCGCCCTGTTTACACGTCCAGACTTTTTCTCGTGCCAAAGAGGGACAGCGCTCAGATGAGGCAGGTCGTAGACTTGTCTCAACTGAATCGCTATATTCACAACCCATCGTTCAAGATGCTCACTGTGAATCAGATCAGGTTAACACTTCCGCCGCAGGGTTGGATGTGTTCTTTAGGCCTGACAGAAGCCTATTGGTATGTCCCAGTAAACAAACGGTTCCAAAAGTTCCTCGCTCTGAGGATCAGGCATCAGACTTATGTTTTTCAAAGAATGGCTTTCGGTCTGAACCTGGCACCTCAAGTATTTACCAAATTAGTCCGACAAGCCCTGTTACCACTATTACAGCAAGGGATCACGATCATGGGGTACTTAGACGACAGGCTAGTGGTAGCGGAGTCCGAGATATTAAGCCTCCAACATGTCAATATAATTCTACGTCATGTCAAGTCCCTCTGGTTCAAGGTCAACTTGGCAAAGTTGCACCTTGTCCCAACTAGGGCAATCCAGTGGGTGGGTCTGCTGTGGGACACAGCACACTTAACTCTCAGTCAGAGTGCGGACAATCGCGGCAGGTTTCGCAGGAAACTGTTTCGGTTTCTTCAGAGCCTGACTACCACGAGGAAAGTGTGGGAGGCTCTCTCAATTGGATTCAACTAAGGGTACCATTGGGCCGGTTGAAAGTAAAGAGGTTATTCTTGGAGGGAAACAGACATTTTCCGCTTTTGCCGGCGGACAAGTCATGGCATATTCCGAAATTAATCCACAACTTACTGGCGTTCTGGGCGAGGCCAGAAATATTACACTCAATTACGACATGGACATCTCCTCCGCCTATGGTATGGGTAGACACCGATGCTTCAGGTACTCTGGGATGGGGGTATCAGTCAAACTTCTGACACCAAGGTCAGGGTCTTTGGTCCCGGTTCAAGGAGTTTCACATCAATGCAAAAGAGTTGCTAGTCCCCTTATTTTTCCTTCAGGCACACGGTTCGACTCTAGTGGGAAAATCAATAGCCTTCAGAAGAAAGGGTCAACGAGGTCTCGAGCGTTGCTAGAGTTGTCGGAAGAGATATTTGTGTTGGCGGAGAAGCTAAACATTTATCTTCACGCATCCTATCTGCCAGGCGTGGCCAACATATGGGCAGATGCTCTGTCATGGTGACAGAGCACACAAGTAGAATGGGCTCTCAAGCAAACCGTCTTTCAATGGATGATTGCAGAGCCGTACCATCCACAAGTGGATTTATTCGCGTCCGAGGAGAACCACAGACTCCCTCTCTTCCTAACTCGCCGGGTGCAAACCCCAGCGGGAGGACCAGATGCATTGCTGATGGACAAATGGAATTCCATTTATCTGTTTCCACCACCAGACGCTTCACTCATGTCTCA
The DNA here is from genome assembly GCA_032716605.1 of Paralithodes platypus. Lineage (NCBI taxonomy): Eukaryota > Metazoa > Arthropoda > Malacostraca > Decapoda > Lithodidae > Paralithodes > Paralithodes platypus. Next base: position 20,353,388 of record CM064563.1, read on the forward strand.
AGTAGTTCACAAACTACGGAGTTATCAAGGCTTAGTCTCGATGATCGCGCCCCTATGGCCGGCTCAGGTGTGGTACGCGCAATTGAAGACGTGGTGCGAGAACCCGGTGTCACTCCCGATCTAGCATTTCCACTTAGAGACAATTGGCAACCTAAAGACCTCGCTAACTTTTGCCTTGTGGATATTCAGAAGGCCAAATGGTTAGCCCACTATGGGGAGAGCGTTACTAATCAATTGATTAATCAATACACCCTCTCTACTAGGCGTCAGTACCAATCTCACTGGAAGGCCTTTACTACTTGGATCGTTGAGACTGACCAGACCGTGGCCTCGGTGTCCTTAATTTTCAAATATCTAGATTATCTGTTTGAACATAAGGGCTTGTCAGTAGTCACACTCAAAAATCACATGACAACAATTAGAGTTCCCTTTTGGTACATGTACATGTGTTAACTGTCTTCGTAGCGCAATGGATTTCTGTGTGAGCATCCTAGGTTCGAATCCCTGGACTGCCACATGTAATTGTTGATTTCATTAATTGAGTTTAGGAGTAAAGTCGGTTGGTGGAGGTAACATAATAATGATTTGACAGGGCTCTCAGTACCGCAGGCGGAGGAGAAGGCATTCATGCGTGCATGTTTCAAGCTTCGCCCACCACCACGCCAGCTCATGCCTACCTGGTCACTTGACAAAGCTTTGTCTTTACTTCATTCTCATAAATATAGTCACAATCCTACTTTTGCTTCAATTTTAAAGAAGGCTGTGTTCCTTATGGCCTTGGCTACAGGAAACCGGGTATCTGAGCTGGCGGCGATGAGCAACGAACCTGTAATAAACAAGTTCTGAATGACTAATAGGTGTTCTGTAACACTTGCCAGTTGTAAAGGAAATAAGCCTATATGTGTTAGTGTGGATTAAGTCGATTAAAAGATCAATATAGGAAAATATTCCTTGTGAAATTACGGAAAACTACAGTCTTACATAGAGCCTGCTACACATTCATTTATATACTGACTCAATGCAGCATTATTATATTTAAGAACAAATTTGCAGTTTCCAGCTTACGGGATATTAGAGTACGGATTATATTATAATAGATATATTGTAATAATTGTATTCACCCTCAAAATGTTGATTTAATATTAGCAAGAATTATGAAACAAACATTCCTACTAAAAGCGGTTTTATTGAATAGCGATACTGAAATTGCATTAATCAAATAAAACAGCTTCACTCACACACTCAGCCACTCAATCTAACCCACTTATCTAAATATAACTACCCCTAAGATTACCCCAATCACTACTGATTTCTGCTTTTCACACAAAATCTCACATCAACCAACCCTTTACTCTACTGTGTGATACTGATAACGTCTAGCCCAGTAAGTGACCGCATGATTGAATTAAGATACGATATATTATCACACCCGCTAATCACACTCATCTTCTCTCTCTCTCTCTCCACTCTCACCTCCTCACCTCAGCCACGTGACTCGCTAGACTATGAGAGTCGCATTAAAGCAGTATGTCAAGCCTTAGGGAGTCACAGCAGACAATCTTCTAGCGGTAGCACACCCTCCGTGGGGTCAAAAAGGCTACGGCGTCACTGACCACACACACACACACACCTCTATCAGCCACGTGACTCACTAATCTATGAGAGTCGCATAAAAGAGTCGCAAAAGGGCAGTATGTCAAGCCCTAGGGAGTCATAGCAACATCTCCTTGCGGTAGCACACCCTACGTGGGGTCAAAATGGCTACGGCGTCACTGACCGACACACACCCCACACTCACCCCTGGTGATGTGTATTGCTAATCAGTGGGATATCGCAACAGGGGAATGTCAAACCCTGGGCATCGCCTAGCGGTAGCACACCCTCTCTGGGGTCATGCTTGAACCTACCACTCTCGGCCATAGCATATTGCTAATTCGGTCGGCGTTGCAACCTTGGCCATGTGTGTGGTCTGGTTCAGTCCACGGGCAGCTCGTACCCCTAGTGACTGACCGACACACACACGCACACCACCACACATCACGCTGAGTTCTGACATACGATGTTGACTCTCGTCTAACTGAATTGGACTCACCTGTATGGTAGAATTAGGACACAAGGTGTCCTCGCAGCCCTGCCCCCCTTCTGTAGTGCACTCACAAATAGATACTGGTTCGTTGGGGTCGGGCAGGGGAAGAGGCCTATCCTGAGCTCCTCTGCCCTTTATATACCCTCAGTTCCCCTCCCCCATAACTCAGTTTGGAAAGGATGCCAACAGGAGTACTGGACACTCCCTCTGATCACGCCTCCAAACATGAACGCACACACACATGCATGTACGCCGTAGCGTCAGGCATACACATGTAAAGTCAGTGAAAATAGGTTAGCCTAAACGGAAACCGGATGCGGAAATACCTTGAGCCGACCAGGCCAAGTGGGATATCTCTATTGGTCTAACTGGTAAAGTGTCTGCCTCACAACCCAAGGGTTCCGTGTTCAAGCCCCCACCAGGGCTTGATATTTTCGGGAGGCTATTCCCGCATCTAATGAAGTTTAGGTGTGCTGGTAAAATTGTTCAGATGGTTGAGAGTAAGATCGGAGCTCCATAAATCCTCTTTCGGGTATGGTGTAAAAGCCAAATCCTACAGGACAAGAAATGGGTTAGGAGAGAACAGGGAGTGTATGTGAGACGCGCTTGGGTTGGGTTGTGGAGTTGCCAGCCGCTCAAGCGAGTTGCCAACTGGGCCGTTAGTGTGCCTGTGTAGCACAAGGTACCTTGTGTGTGCGCCGCTCAGTGAAGTTGACTCACCATTCCCGTTCGTCTCTCTGTCGGACTCACGGTCGTTTCGGCTCAGGCTTGTTCCTCTCTGTTCGTTCGGAGCCTTCGCTTCCCGGAAGGTGAAGTAGTGTAAAGTCAGTGAAAATAGGTTAGCCTAAACAGAAACCGGATGCGGATATACCTTGAGCCGACCAGGCCAAGTGGGATATCTCTATTGGTCTAACACTACTGGTAAAGTGTCTGCCTCACATCCCAAGGGTTCCGTGTTCAAGCCCCCGCCAGGGCTTGATGTTTTTGGGAGGCTATTCCCGCATCTAACGAAGTTTAGGTGTGCTGGTAAAATTGTTCAGATGGTTGAGAGTAAGATCGGAGCTCCATAAATCCTCTTTCGGGTATGGTGTAAAAACCAATTCCTACACACACGCCTACCCTCTCTCTCTTCCTTTCTTTCTCTCCTGTACTCACGTCCACGATTTCCCGCGCGGATAATTACCTATCTACCTATAAGTAAATACTCAGTCACGGTCCCGTGACAGAACCCAATTGTCTTTAGTTCGCGCGGCGCAATGCAAGTGTTCAGATTGCGCCGTCGCCACTTTTGTCGCCAAAAACGAACACCATGAGCATGTGTTCACCGAGTTTGAGGTGCCGGCGCTCAAACAAGGTGACGCTCCCCACAAGCTATGTCACTGTGAAGTCACTACTATCCTATGTTGGAGTATCTCGGCCTAACCAACCAGTAGCTCTTTGGGTTTCTCAGGCAGGCAAATGTCTCACAAAGCAGCACTTAGCAGCTATGTATAGTTGATGTGATAAAAGAAAGTAATCCCGCAGCCATTGGGCGGGCTCATAACATAAGGAAGTGGGAAGTTTCACTTTGGTTTCTAAAGAATTTCTCAGTAAATGATATTCAACAAACAAATCTGTGGTCTTCAAATCACACCTTTTTGACACGTTACCTGTCTGTTACTTTAGATAAACCACGTATGACCTGCGTTGCATTGAGGCAGTGGGTCTGAGTTGTTCCGTGCTTTTTATTTAGTTTTAAGAAGAGAAAGGGGGGGAGGGGGGTCGATAGCTAAGACCCTCAGCCCGCCGGACGTGGTTGTGCGATTGCACTGTGATAATCATTATCCTATATGTTCCTCAAGACTCGAAGCTAGTCAAGGAGTCAACAATATTTTGTACTGTACAATGTGATATGCATAGACAAGTATTTTATTTGTATGCAGGTACATATGTTGTTATATACACATGTATCTGAAATTGTTGCACATATAATCGATAAGTTTATATGAAGTGCAATTTTTCTACAACCTCTATCCAAGGTTTTAGGAAGTTGTACACAGGCATATTTCTAAGTACACTACCTGTACCGAATGCTAGACTGCTCGGCCCATGGGACAGCTCGGCCAGGACAGCTCGGCCCACGGCGAGACAGCTCGGCCCAGTAAAAACGAGACAGCTCGGCCCCGTGTTAATAACGAGACAACTCTTAATTAACCTAACCTAACCTAACCTAACCTACACATCATGAATCGAGAGAACTAGCCTATGACATAATTATACAATAGACGAACATTTCGCCCACATTACACACACGCCATAAACGGGAGGCCATGTATGCAGCACCAAATCCTGCAAATCCTGTCCTCTGCACATGCGTGAGAATCTTAGGCCCCTTGGCACGATTATTTTTTCCTTTATACTATTATATTATCTTAACCTAACCTAACTTAAATTAACCTAACAGTTGAGCCTAAATAACATAATAAAAATATTAGGGAAAAGGCCGCGCATACGCAGTGGACAGGATTTGGTGCTGCATACATGGCCTCACCCATAAACCCTCCACTTAGCTCTCCCCATCCTAATCCTGACTGGTCTCGTCAAATTGCCCCATAGCAAAACATGGGGCCGAGCTGTCTCAAATAATGGGCCGAGTTGTCTCGCCGTCGTGGCCGAGTTGTCCAAAAGTGGGCCGAGCTGTCCCATGGGCCGAGTCGTCCAGTCACCCCTGTACCCCTTTTATATTTTTAAATATTTTTGTCACAAAAATAAAAAAGTTAGAGCTCTAAGCAATGGGTTTATTCTCATCCTATTTATATTGTTAGTGGTGTTGATATTTATCACGAATGTCCCCTTCCAGACTTGTGATATCAGGCATAGGCTATCGTTAATGATGGATAAATTATGACTAATAAATTATAGGTTTGAGTCCCGAAGGAAAGAATGAAAACCTAATATTTAGAAGTGGCCCCGGAATCATTGGCGATTCCGGCCCTCCCAACCATCCCCTTCCCATTCGTTCTGATGTTTTCTTGAGTATCTTGATATATCAGTTAAGGAAGATGACGCGCAGCGCCTAGATAAGAACCCACGCTAAGAAAACATCTGCACTATGGGACGCGTAAATCAGGTAAAGAGTTCTATTTTTTTTCTTTTTATTATTTTTTAATTAGTGTTTTCGTAGTGGCATCCGCATCATAAGGACGAGTCCGTAAGTAATTATGAGCGTACGCTTACGATGAATTGGTCTCTACGCTCAGGGGCGGGTGATTTGAACAGCTGATTCTGAGGTTCAAAGAGAGCCATTACTGTACTGTATAAGGCATATCATCAATGATTCCGGGGCCACTATTAAATATTAGGTTTTCATTCTTCCCTTCGGGACTCAAACCTATAGTAATGAAGGCATGCAACACTTATCTTCTGATCTAACTACTATTTCTGATTGGGGCAGAGAAAACCTTGTTGTCTTAATGCTTCCAAAACTCAATTTCTTCATCTTACTACCCGTCTGGAACTCCCAGAGGACTATCCCTTACAATACAAAAATCAATCCTTCATCTTCTCTCAATATTCTCGGTGTCTCTTTTGTTCTGCTCTCACTTAGAAGGACCTTATACCAGTCTTGCTAAGGCAGCCTCCCAGAAACTGGGTGTGCTCAATTGCCTCAAGGGGTTCTTTACCCCTGCACAGCATCTTGCTCTGTACAGGGGCACAGTGCGTCCTTGTATTGAGTATTGCTCACATGTGTGGGGAGGATCCTCTCACACCGCACTCCTAGACAAAGCAGAAAGGAAATCCTTCCTTATAATTAACTCCTGTCCACTCACCAACTATCTGGAATCTCTCTCTCTTTGCCGCCGATGTCGTCAATGATGAAGGGGCCCTATTAAATTATAGGTTTGATTCCCTAAGGGAAGTAGAGAAAACCTAATATTTAGTAGGGCATGTAATCATTGACGACACTGACCCTCCCGGCCATCCCACTTCCCATTCGTTGATTTCTATAGTTTTATCTTGGTATATCAATGAAGGACGAAGATGGCCGCTAGAGGGCCATCGGGGAAGCAAAACATGAGAAATCCACGCATATGGCAAGTCATATGATAACAGATATTAAGTTCTTTTTTCTTTTTTATATTTTACATAGTTTTTTTCTGTAGGGTACCCGATCAAAATGATGATCCCATAAGGGAATTAGGCGTGCACTTATGATGAGTACTCCATGATAACTTCCACGCGGGATATTCAAAATGCTGGCGCGGGATGTTGAATGGAGACTATTATGCTAATAGGCGATGTCGTCAATGATTACGGGGCCCTACTAAATACTAGATTTTCTCTACTTCCCTTCGGGAATCAAACCTATAACTTAATTGTGTTCCTTAATTTATCACACCATGCACTCACAGATTTTCCTAATATATGTATTCTGTTATGTATGTTACGAGTTGAGGTCGAAGTGTATTTCGTGTCTTGATTCCCCTTCCTAATTCATAACTAATTACCTAGAACCTACGCCCAATTTCATATTTAATTTATCTCGGTGTAAAGCGTATCATTCCCCAAGTTATATGCTTTCCAAGTCCCACCATTTCTCATACGATTACTTAATCGTTGTTGTGATTATTGTATGAACTAGTATTATCGTTCATGCGAGTATTGATGTAGATAATTTTGATTCTTCTTGTCTAGGAATTCTAGCATTGCATAGTCTCTTATCTTAATTTTCCATCATTTCGAATACACCACTTATTAAGGTGAATTCTTCATAAGACTGTTAACTCGTTCAGATATCTTGTTAACCTCTGAAGTGCGCATGGGGGTAATTGGAAACGTCCCCCTGTGCTGACGTATTTGAGGTGTTTCCGTCACTAAAATATTCATTGTGCCATTAATAGCATTAATACTTATCCATATGCGCCTATTATGGGTTGATTATAAAGGTATTAACCTGAAACAACAATAAAACGAGTGAAAACAGCGTTTGGATGGTCAAAATCGGAGATATAGCCCGCGAGTTGTATAATGTATGGGTGAGGCAATCTGCTTTCCCGCCAATTTCCCCCAAGGCCACTGAGACACAGTCGATCGATACTCTCTCTCTCTCTCTTGCACTCGCTTGCTATCAGTGATGACCACACCCTCCAATCGGATTTCTAATGTTAGCACGAAAATATACCTCAGAATAAGGGAATAACAGGGAAAATAGGTGATAACTGAAGGAGAGGAGGAAAGTGGGGAAGGAGGGGAGGTAGAGGACTGAGATTTTGCATGGCCCAGGGGCCAAAAAAAAATAAAAAAATAAAAAAAATAAAAATATATTTTTTTTTTTCCGATGTCAAAAGTTGATTTTTTTTTTCTCTGACTCTTAAGAGTCTCCCCGCAGTGCTCCGGGGGAACTCTTAAGAGTCTCCCCGCAGCTCCCGGGTTAATACCCTTCTGAGTATTTTCATAGTACAACTTCGTCTTGTGCATCCCTTTTAACATAATTAATATTTTTTTAATTAATTCCTTACGCTATTACCATTATAAGCGTTGCCAGGACATCTACTAATTAATCGCCTTTGATTAATTAGACTTTGTCTTTATATCCAGTTAGTATTCATTTTCTGTAATTCAGTTATAATTATATTAATAACTTTACATTTGAATTCCTCGACCGAGTTCGTAATTATTGCATACGTTCGATTGAAGTGAATAATACAGTTCAAATAATAAATTACCTAATTTGAGCTACATACACAGTAAATTGTGAAAATAAATAAGTAATACCTTATCCCGTTTCATTGTAATATCTGAGAATAAGTTCATATTTACACAAACCAGAATTGTATTTTCCAACCCCGCAGTAGTTATTGACCTGACACGCTAGCTGATTAAAGGTCGCGTTTACCTGAAGAGCATTTACCTAGCTCAAGCGCGCGCGCCCCACCTAGTAGCCTACATCTCGCTCACTGCTTGTGTGTTTGGTTTTACTCTCAACTCATTCATTCTCTTTTATATCGAGTATTAACATTTATCTTTATTGCTGTTTCATTCACGTAAGACACTCGACCTGCATCATTATTATTATTAACCCGCTGAGTACCAGCTAAATATTTATAAATGTACACCCAGGACCGGCTGATTCTGTTTTTTTTTTTATTCCAGAAACAATAGCAAATGGGTTAGGAATGAAGGAAAAACCACGAAAAAAGCTCAAAAAATTGTCCTACATAGCCCCCGAAAACGGATTTTACAAGAGTAAAAAATTGAAGGCAATTTCCCCCAAAAAACATGTTTTTGCACGCTCACGCGGTTGGACTTTTGAGTTTTCAACCATTGGCATGGGTGCGTGGGATACTTACACAGTTCCCATAAACAATCTGAGGCCTCTAGGTGCCATAGGACCGGAGTAATAGGGACCGGAGTGACACTGACGCAAACGAGGCGTCGCTGGGGCTCAGTGGGTTAAGGGTTGATACTATAGGTCACATGTTTATTTAATTGCATATTTCCCGTTTTGTTTATTACCAACACTGAATTAACACTGATCTCACCTTGGTCTAGGCCTATTCTGCTAGCATATATTCGCCTATTACCTTATAATTCCCATAATTATTAAGGTAATACTATAGCCTGAATTACCCATATAAACCAAGCCCATAAGTGAAGATAATATTTCTATGCCTTTGAATAAACTTGTGTGTATAACTCTCCTGAGTTGTTATGGAGTTTTGTAGTACCTAGTTGAATACTTATTTGTGATATTAAGAACGTGTTCGTGTTCGGGGAGTTCCTGTTGAGTTTATGTACGGTCTATAAGTCCATATCTGGATTTTAGTAGACTATATCACGAGCTATAATTACTATAGCCCGACAAAACACACGTAGTACCCGTCTTGCAACACAATCCCACCCCTAGGCTACTGCTGTGCAACTCTCCAACCCAAGAGTGAAGCGTACGTTATTCTGTCTTTCTTCTATTCAACTGCTGAGCTCTGGAACTCTCTCCCAGAATCAGTCTTTCCCTCTTCCTACCGGTATGACTTAAATTGGTTCAAACTCCCTGTGTCTAGGCATTTTGGCTCGAACGTCCCTTGATTTTGGCCCTGCCACTCTTTCAACTCTGGGGGAGGAACTCGATACCGGCAGTTCTGCCTTTGTCTCCCTCACTCACATAGAAAAAATAAAATTAAAATTAAACACACACACACTTACAGATTGATTTCATTGTATGCCTAGGCGGCGAGTGCACCAAAGATATTTACATTACAGAGACGCATAAAGGTCCTGGAACTGGCCCACAGTGAGTCGCACAGTCACATGCACGAGAGAGAGAGAGAGAGAGAGAGAGAGAGGGAGGGAGGGAGGGGGGACACTGCGCCCTCCTCTCCCTAAATGTTCCTAACTCGTCTGAAGACCTCGTGTGGAGTCAGTCAGGGATCAGTCTATAGACGCGTTCAGTACAAGGTTGCCGGCAGCGATTGACTCGGCACTACCGCGGGATGTACAGTATGGTGTTTATGTTCACCCAGTGACCCAGACGGAGAAGCCAGTTGGGATGTGTCAGTGTAAGGCTGGTTAGTGCTGCTCCTAAGTATTGACAGCCCACACAACTACGACTACCTAGTTCTACAGACATCAGCACCTCTCCAGGGGGCGGGAACACAGCCCTGGTGGTGCTAGTGAGCAGTGATAAGCAACGAAAGTCGAGCAGGCACAGTGCTACAGGGCCACATACGTTACTCTCGTGTCGACATTGGCATTGCAGCACTGGAATAATCTCGAGCCTCCGTGAACAATATCTCCTAATCCTCTAACTCAAAACACCACACTTGGGTAAGATATAAAGGGTGAAAGATAGTGGAGTGCAGTAAAAGACCCTTGAATGGAACAGTGCGGAGGGGTGTGTGTAAATTTTGTGTTGACATCGGCATTGCACTACAGGGACAATCTCGGCCTGCTGAACAACCCCCTCAAATCCCCCACAACACACGCCCCACACTAAGGTAAGATGGGCGGCCTTTAGATATAGTGGGGACTGGGGAGTTAAATAAGATGCCAGAAGGAGAAAGAGTGTAGGTGTGTGTGTGTGTGAGTGTGTGTGAAAAAGATTGCGTCATGCTTGGAGTATCGACTAAGTGGTGGTGGTGGTGGTGTCGAGCCGTACGTGTGTTTGTATGCACGCAGCCTCCTAGGAAACCCAGCTGGCGACGAGGATACGTTTGGCAGTCTGGCAACGTGGTGGTATTGGTTATAATTATTGTAGGTACGGCATGATGGTAAGTAGGCTATATTTTTATTAGGCCTCTATTGCACACTTTTTCATGTATATCAGTATCTATATCTATCTGTATGTGCGTCTGTCTGTATATATATATATATATATTAGGCTATATATATATATATAATATATATATTAGCCTATATATATATTATATATATTATACATAATAACATAAGAAAATGGGAGTCTGCAAAAAGCCGATCGGCCCATACAAGGCAGATCCCTGTCACACCCAACCCCAATTATAGGCCCAACTCACTAATACCTTGAGTACTGACCCCACCAAAACGGTCAGAGATTAACACAAGATAACGGGGGTCTGCTGAGCGCCGATTGGACCACACCTGGTAGATCCCCCTCACACCCAACCCATCTCGTCCATATGCCTATCTAATTTTATCTTAAAGCTCCCTATCGTTCTTGAACCCGCTATATAACTTGGTAGCCTATTCCACCTATCTACAACTCTGTTACCAAACCAATATTTGCCTATATCTTTTCTGAAACAAAATTTATCTAACTTATAACCATTTGTTCGAGTTTTTTCGCTATCACTGAGCTTCAGTACATTTTTCAGGTCTCCTTTATTTACCCCACTGAACCACTTGAACACTTCTATCATATCCCCTCTAACTCTGCGTCTTTCTAACGAATGTAAGCCTAATTTGTTCAACCTTTCTTCATATGGTAGATTTCTAATATTATGAATCATTTTTGTCATTCTTCGCTGTACTCTCTCCAAGGAATCTATATCCATTCTGTAATGACACCAAAATTGGACAGCAAAAATATAATGCATAATCTATATGAGGTCTCACTAATGACAAGTAAAGTTTCAAGATAACATCGGCAGTTCTGTTACTCACACTCCTTGAGATGAACCCCAGAATTCTGTTTGCCTTGTTACGTACGCTTATACACTGTTTTCTAGGTTTCAAATCGTTGCTAACAAACACACCCAAATCTTTCTCGCTGTCTGAGTTTTCTAATTCAGCACACGGTAGGCTATATTCATTATAGATTCATTGTGGAAATAAAGAGTGACTCATCTTTCATAAAATTTGTGGCATTTGATTTCTATGTACACTGATTATGGTCTAACTTCTGTAAGATCTGCTAATTAAGACAACACAAATTGCAAGATGTAACCCAGTAGTGATCACTTATTGGTATATAGGCTATGACAGATAAACTTGACCATACTGGGTTTTTTTCGTTTGGGAATATACTTCAGAAGTTAACACGTAATAGGGTAATTGGTATGGACATTTGCTGTACCATATGTCCAATTGTCCACTGCGTGACTCATTTCACACACACACACACAGCCCGTAGCCTAGTAGGTAGAGCTCTCGTCTCACACACGAGGGGTCGGGGGTTCAATCCCCGGCCGGGCGGAGACAAATTGGGCTTGTCTCCTTTCATGTGTTAGCCTCAGTTCACCTAGCTGTAAATAGGTACCTGGAATAAGTGGACGACGTTGTGACGTCCCATCTGGGGTTGGTAAAAATGGTACAAGGCGAGATGGGTATCATATGGTTCACCTAAGCTGATGGCTACTTAAGCCTTCGGGCGAGACGGTACCGTCTATAGTGAGAATGGTACCATACAGATCCACCCTAAGCCTTCGTTTCCGATGTCGCCAATTGGCTAAAAATACAGACTACACACACATCCACAGCCATTCCAACGATACATATAACAACAACAACAACAACAACACCTACACATATAGGAGGCGGGAAATAACGAGCAATGCTCACTCTCGCAATACAACTAGAGTAAGTACAACTAGAGTAAGTACACACACACACAGCACTGCTACCATATGGCAACGTCAACAACTACAACAGAAACACCAACAACACTATCACCATCACCATGTTCACTAACAACTACAATACAAATATCAATACTAGGCCTACTACCTTCTCAACATTAACAACAACTACACCAACAACAGCAACACTACCACCATTACCAAATACACTTAACAAATACAACAACAATATCAATACTACGGTTACTAGCCTACCACCTTCTACTATAGTCTGTTCATTCTAGGTTGGGCAGAAATCCTAACCTATAATCTCTCATAACTCAAAAAGGACTAGAGCAATCGCGCTATTTCTACCACATGGGAAAACGTGTCTAGAGAGTAGGTGTGGAAATTGACAGCTCATTTGCTCTAGCCCTTTTTTGAGTTACAGAGGTTGGAGGTTACGATTTCTGCCCAACCTAGAATGAACGGACAGTCTAGGCCTATACCATTTTACTCGAAAGGTGTTGGTGGTATTTTTTAAGTTTGAAGGAGGTCTATGGAGAAAACCCCCCCCCCCCAAAAAAAAAAAAAAAAAAAAAAAAAAAAATAGGCTAGGCCTAATAATAATAATAGCCTAATAATAATAATAAATAAATAAAAACAAATAAAATAAACAATACAATATAACTTCCCTTCAACAACAACAACAACAACAACAAAAATCCACCACCGTAGGAAGTTATCAAGTGGCCTTGGCTTTGGGTGATCTTTAAGAATGTCAATTTATGTGACTATCAGCCTATCAGTAAGGCAGGCTTGAAAAATCTGTTCCACGAAACATATTAAGCCAAACATAATATTTCGAAGTCTATCTATCTATCTATTTACTCAAGCCCAATCCCCACTTTTCCTTTTTTTTTTTTTGTGAATTTGTATTTTGTCTGCGTGTTCATTGTTTTCTGTTGTGTTTTGTGTTGTCCATGTTTTTTTGTTTTTTTTTCTATGTGATTGAGGGAGGCAAAAGGCATAACTGCCTATAGCGAGTGCCTCCCCCATAGTTGAAAGAGTGACAGGGCCAAAATCAAGGGACGTTCGAGCCAAAATGCCTGAACACACGGAGTTTGAAGCAATTTAAGTCATAGGAAGAGGGAAAGACTGATTCTGGGAGCTGTTGAGTAGAAGAAAGTTTGAGAGTAACGTTTCACTCTTGGGTTGGAGAGTTGCACAGAGTAGGGGTGGGATTGAGTTGCAAGACGGGTACCACGTGCCCTACGTAAAGGAGGTGGTATGCACTGGGATAGCTCTGAGGAACACTGATTATTATAGTAGCGATAGAATAGCGAGAGAGATGCAACATTGCGGCGGAGAGAGAGAGATTGCAGAGAGTTGGTGAGTGGACGGGAGTTAATGATACGAAATGCCTTCCTTTCAACTTTGTCTAGGAGAGCGGTGTGAGAGGAACCTCCCCACACATGTGAACAATACTCAATACAAGGGCGCACTATGCCCCTGTACAGAGCAAGAAGCTGTGCAGGGGAAAAGAACCCCCTAAGGCGGTTGAGCACACCCAGCTTCTGGGAGGCTGCCTTAGCAAGACTGGTAATATGGTAATCTTGCTCTGTCTTGAGTCGCCCCCTCCCCCCATAAAAAAAACGATATATATATATATATACTGTATATATTTCGAAGTACCAGATATATACTGTACGGTACATAATTATATATATATTTGTTTGACGGAGTTGCAGGACAATAACAAGATATATGCTTAATACCGGTAGTAATAAATTGACACAATGACACAGACTGCAAGCAGATACTCTCGTCTTATTAGGCTACCCCAATAGAGGTGAAAAGGAATTTTATTGTACGGTACTTCTACCTCTTTCTCCAAACCTCACCATGTTGGTGATTATGTGATATTATACCGTATTCAATCAACTTCTGATTGCCCTAAGCATGACAAGTTGTTAATTTGTTGATCATTAAACAACACTAGCACTGATATAGACTGACGAGCGATAAAACTACCACGATAAATTCATTAATCATAGAATAAGGAAAATATAGCATTCAATCAATAACATATACCAGTATATATTTTTCACAATCTGGTTATGAATAGGCTATTGTATATCCTCCCTCCTACCTACCTTACTACTACTACTAGGCCTACTACTACTATTACTACTACTACTACTACTACTACTACTACTACGGTACTACTACTACTACTACGGTACTACTACTACTACGGTACTACTACTACTACGGTACTACTACTACTACTACGGTACTACTACTACTACTACTACTACTGTCTACTACTACTACTACTACAAATAATTATAATAATGATGATATTATTCATTATAACACCGTATTAACATATTTACTACTAGTAATATAAATGTTAATATATTGTCCATATAATTTTGAATAGACGTACGAGTCAATCGACCTAAATTTGCAGGGCCAGACGTTTCCCAGACGTGGAGGGGGGGGGGGCGCTCTAGTAACGAAAAAAAAATAGAATAGATGAGAGGAGGTAGGGGACAGGGGGCGGAGGGGAGGACGGGGGGGGGGAGGAAACGAGGAGAGAGGGTGGAAGGTAGAGGGGAGGTGGGGGAGGAAGAGGAGAGGGGATGGAAGGGTGCAGCAGGGGAGGGTGAGGCGGAGGAGGAGGGGAAGGAGAATGGGGGGGAGGGGAGAAGAGAAAAAAAAAGAGGGGGGAAGAGAGGGGAGGGGGCGGGGGGACTCGAATACGGAAACCATGAGCAAGAGGGTAAGATATGGGAAAGGAGGGGAGGGGCCAGAGGCATGAAGGAAAGCAGAGTAATAAGAAGGAATGGAAAAGTATTAATGGATGAGAGAGAAGAAAAGATTAAAGTTGGAAAGAAAATGGGTAGGGAGCGAAGGGTGGTATAGAGATGAGAGGAGGGAGATGAAAGATGAGATAAGGAAGGAGAGGGGAGAGGAGAGGTAGGCTATGGAGGGAGATGGGAGAGAGGTATGGAGGGAGAAGGAAGGAAGAGGAGAGGTACGGTATGGAAGGAGAGGGGATGGAGGAGGTATGGATGGATATGGAAGAGATAGGAGAACAAAGAGGTATGGAAAGAGAAGGAAGGAGAGGAAGAAGAAGAAAAGAGGTAGGCTATGGAAAGGGAGAGAGGAGAGGTATGGAAGGACAGGAAAGAGGTATGGAAAGAAAGGGAAGGGGAGAGGTATGGAGGGAGAGGGCTAGACTCCAGAGAGCCAATTAGTGAAACTTTAGTGACGTCATGTAAACATCTAAATATTGGGTTTGGGTATCTTGTGGGTGGCAATGGTGTCGGGAAGTGATATATATAACTATATATATATATATATATATATATATATATATATATATATATATATATATATATATATATATATATATATATATATATATATATATATATATATATATATACAGGGTGTTTCATAAATACCTTTCATAAATTTCAGAATGAATAGACCTAGCAATAATAAATATACTTTACTACGTGACGGTTTTGGAAATTTCTCATATTTACCGGGATATTACACATTTTAGTTTAAATGGGAAAGTCTAGGGGATGAACACAATCAGTAGATTACCATCACCTCAATTACTTTATTTTGTCATAAATGTTTGAACATCAATGTATTTTACAGTATATACAATAGGTGCTCGATCAATTTGCTTCATGGGTTCGAATACTGTATGAATGAAGCTTCTCAAATTGAAGGTAATGTGAGAAGGTGAGAGAAAGAAGGATGTACTGGCAGTCTTAAGTAAGTACCAGACATGGAGCCATACACCTCTGCTGAGTACACAGACATGTTACTTACTTTAGGTGCAGCTGGAGGAAATGCAGCTGAAGCAGTATGGATGTACGGTGAACAATATCCCAACCGGAGGCAACCATCTCGGCCTACTTTCCTCAGCGTAGAAAGATGACTACGGGAATATGGCTCACTGAATCCACGTGCAGTAGACAAAGGAAGGCCTCATGATGAGCAACTACTCGATGCAGAAGAGGATATCCTTGATGCCATCGCAGATGATCCATCTACAAGCACACGTCGACTTGGTGCACGATTTGGTGTGGCTCATGCATCAGTATGGAGGATTGTAAACAGACATGGCCTGTACCCATATCATCACCAGCCCATCCATGCTCTGACTGAACGTGATTATCACCAACGAGTGGATTTCTGTCGGTGGCTCCTTACTCAAGAGAGGGAGAACAACGGTTTTATTGCAGAGGTTTTGTTTAGTGATGAGGCAAATTTCACAAGAAATGGCATGTTGAACCTACATAATACACATACATGGGGAGCAGAAAATCCACATGCAACAACAACAAGGGGACATCAGGAACGCTTTTCGATTAATGTTTGGGCCGGTATTCTTGGTGACCATCTAATCGGACCTTTTATGTTACCACAACGACTTACAGGCAATGTGTACACCAGATTTCTTCAGGATGACTTACCCATACTACTTGAAGATGTGCCTCTCAGAACACTTAAACAAATGTGGTTCATGCAGGATGGGGCTCCAGCTCACTTTGCATGAGGTACGAGGGATTTCCTTAATGTTATGTACCCTGATAAGTGGATAGGTCGTGGTGGTCCCATCGCCTGGCCACCTAGATCACCGGACCTAACTCCACTTGACTTTTATCTTTGGGGACACTTGAAGAGCAGGGTGTATGCTACACAAATCAACACCCATCAGCAACTGTGGCAACGAGTTCAAGAGGCATGCAGAGAAGTAAGAAACACACCAGGGATATTTGAAAGAGTGCGACAGTCTCTCTAATGCGCCGAGCCCAAGCCTGTATCAACGAGGGTGGGAGAAACTTCGAGCAACTATTGTAAATACTGTAAAATACATTGATGTTCAAACATTTATGACAAAATAAAGTAATTGAGGTGATGGTAATCTACTGATCATTTTCATCCCCTAGACTTTCCTATTTAAACTAAAATGTGTAATATCCCGGTAAATATGAGAAATTTCCAAAACCGTCACATAGTAGAGTATATTTATTATTGCTAGGTCTATTCATTCTGAAATTTATGAAAGGTATTTATGAAACACCCTGTATATATATATATACCGGGTATATATATTATATATACTGTATATATATATATATATATATATATATATATATATATATATATATATATATATATATATATATATATATATATATATATATATATATATACAGTATGTATATATACAGTATGTATATACTGTATATTATATATATATATATATATATATATATATATATATATATATATATATATATATATATATATACTTATCTCTGTCACCTGTCCTATCTCTCCAGTACGGCCACCCGATCCTCCTAGCCGGCGGCGCTTGTGGCACTTTGGCGCTGCCGACTGGGAGGCTCTCCGGCAGTACTTCTTTGATTTCCCATGGAATGATTTCTGCTTCCGTGGCCGGGGACCCTCGGAGAGTGCTGAACGCATTACCGAGGTAATCCTATCGGGCATGGAAGCATACATTCCATTCTCTTTCTCTCAGACTAATGCTAAAAAATCTTGGTTTACTCACGCCTGTTCTACTGCTGTCCGCAATAAGGAGGAAGCATTCAAACAGTACCGTCGCCTTAAAACTCAAAACTCTCATTCTTCCTATGTTTCTGCCCGGAATCAAGCCAAATCTGTTCTTCGACTTGCCAAACACTTTCATCAATAATAAATGCACTGAACTATCCAACTCTAGCTCTTCCCAAGCTTTCTGGCATCTAGCCAAAAACCTCTCCAACAATTTCTCTTCCTCGTCTTTCCCTCCCCTTTCCCACTCTGATGGTACAACCATCACTTCTTCCTCTGACAAAGCTAAACTCTTCGCTCAAACTTTTGCTAGAAGAAACTCCACCTTGGATGATTCGGGTGCTATTCCTTCCTCTCCACCCTCCTCTCTCTTGCTTATGCCTAATATCCTAATCTCTTCTAAAGATGTACTTTCTACCCTCTCTGGGCTTAACACTAATAAGGCGTACGGTCCGGACGGTATTCCTCCTGTTGTTCTCAAAAACTGTGCTTCCGTGCTGACTCCCTGCCTAGGCAAACTCTTTCGTCTCTGTCTATCCTCTAACGTCTTCCCTTCATGCTGAAAGTTTGCTCACATTCAACCTGTCCCAAAGAAGGGTGACCGCTCTTCCAACTATCGTCCAATTGCTCTCATCTCTTGTCTTTCTAAAGTTTTTGAAACTATTCTTGCTTCCAAATTTCTTAAGCATTTCTCTTCTCATAATCTGCTCTCAGATCGCCAGTATGGCTTCCTTAACCCTTTACGAGCGGCCTATGCGGTTTATTTATATGTACCGCCCAGCGGGGTGTTTTTAGCCAAAATAGGGCTGTTTACGTGATCATTTTCATGCCTAAATAAGACCCAGAACGTAAAACAAGTATCTATCCCTGAAAGGGCATAAACAGAGCTTTCGAATGACACCATAACGATCCTTTTATGATGGCTAGTTTTCTTGCAATAATCGTGCAACGCGAGTGCAAAAAGCATGTAATTAGCCACTTTCCCGATACAATTCCGTATATAGCGAGTGAGAGAGGTAGGAGGGAGGTGAGATTCGTGTCAGTAGGTTCGCCGCGGTGGTCTGGAGCAGTCATACACTCGCTACTCTCCTGCCACCACTTGTCTCTCTCTCTCAGCAACATTACGTGCTGAAATTGCCACTCGACCTATGTCGAGCGCCGCCACATAGTCCAGCTTTATTTAACTCGACTTAAGTTGCGCGCCGACTTTTAGGGGTTAAGGGCCGCTCTACTGGTGATCTTCTTTCATATCTTACTAACTCTTGGTCATCCTCCTTTCGGGACTTCGGTGAGACTTTTTCTATTGCACTAGACATATCAAAAGCTTTCGATAGAGTCTGGCACAAATCTTTATTTTCTAAACTACCCTCCTTCGGTTTCTATCCCTCCATCTGTGCCTTTGTCTCTAATTTCCTTTCCGGCCGTTCCCTAGCCGCGGTTGTGGACGGCCATTGTTCACTTCCTCACCCTATAAACTCTGGTGTTCCTCAGGGCTCTGTCCTATCTCCTATTATCTTTCTAATTTTTATAAGTGATCTCCTTAACTGTACCTTAATGCCCATCCATTCATACGCAGACGACTCAACCTTACACTACTCCATTAGTTTTTCAGAATGCCCCAGCCAGCAATCCCTTAACGACAAACGTAATGAAGCCATAAAACTCTTAAATTCTGATCTAAATACTATCTCCAATTGGGGCAGAGAAAACCTTGTTACCTTTAATGCTTCCAAAACCCAATTTATCCATCTATCTACCCGTCAGGATCTCCCAGCGGACTATCCCTTATTCTTCAACAATACAAAAATCAACCCTTCATCTTCTCTCAATATTCTTGGTGTCTCTTTTTCTTCTGCTCTCATTTGGAAGGACCATATTACCAGTCTTGCTAAGGCAGCCTCCCAGAAGCTGGGTGTGCTCAACCGCCTTAGGGGGTTCTTTTCCCCAGCACAGCTTCTTGCTCTGTACAGGGGCATAGTGCGTCCTTGTATTGAGTATTGTTCACATGTGTGGGGAGGTTCCTCTCACACCGCTCTCCTAGACAAAGTTTGAAAGGAAGGCATTTCGTATCATTAACTCCCGTCCACTTTCCAACTCTCTGCAATCTTTCTCTCTCCGACGCAATGTTGCATCTCTCTCGCTATTCTATCGCTACTATAATAATCAGTGTTCCTCAGATCTTTCCCAGTGCATACCACCTCCTTTACGTAGGGCACGTGGTACCCGTCTTGCAACTCAATCCCACCCCTACTCTGTGCAACTCTCTAACCCAAGAGTGAAACGTTACGGTACTCTCAAACTTTCTTCTACTCAACAGCTGAGCTCTGGAACTCTCTCCCAGAATCAGTCTTTCCCTCTTCCTATGACTTAAATTGCTTCAAACTTCGTGTGTCCAGGCATTTTGGCTCGATCGTCCCTTGATTTTGGCCCTGTCACTTTCAACTATGGGGGAGGCACTCGCTATAGGCAATTCTGCCTTTTGCCTCCCTCATTCACACAAAAAAAAAAAAAAAAAATATATATATATATATAGCCTACCGGTATATATATATATATATATATATATATATATATATATATATATATATATATATATATATATATATATATATATATATATATATATATATATATACTGTATAAAAGTGTATATATATAATTTCAAGCTAGAGAATGGGGCGTGTTGGGAGATACCACCAACCAAAATTGTCACCCCATAGATATCATTGGTGCATGGAAGTGTATGTCTGTATGTGTGTTTAGTTCTCTCTCCCCCCCCCCCACCTCTCTCTCTCTCTCTCTCTCATTTTACACATAAACCTACATAATTATGTAGGCCTACTGGTAATTTAATATGTAGCCTACCCATGAACCCACATCAATGCTTGCACACACACACACACACACACACACACACACACACACACACACACTCAATGCTTACAAGAATGAAACACTGATATTTATGCTCTCCGACGTGTATATTTTGTGTTTTATACCTACTGTACACAAGATTATTCAGATCTAACTTAATCCAACATTATCTAGCCTATATCACTATCTTTTTTTAAATAACATGTTCTGTCATGCACACACAGATAGTCGAGCCATTCTACTTTTACTTCCGAGTATTCACCGAAAACAAAATCTAGTCGTAAATCCCTCCAATGCGCATTTCGTACAGAGAGAGAGAGACACACACACATACACACACACTCACCATTATCACACACACACACACACATACATACACAAACTCACCATCACACACACACACACACACATACACAAACTCACCATTATCACACACACACACATACACAAACTCACACACTCACCATTATCACACACACACACATACACAAACTCACACACTCACCATTATCAAGGTCAGTCTATAAAGTCTTACAGTAAAAAAAAAAAAAAAAGCTAAGATAGACTAGCTGGGTGTTAAGCTACCGTATTTACTTGTTATCATTAAATTATCCGTAATCGTTATCTGAGTATTCCAAGAATGGTGCTTCGCAATTTCATGTTATTTTGATGTCACATACCTGCTATCAGTTTATTAACCCATTCAGTACCGGCAACGTCTGTTTGTTTTGATCTCTGCTGCATTTAGACGATTTTCTGACGTCTACCAATCAAAAGGCTACAGACTCGATTAATCCTTTTAGTTACCGTACCATTATATCCTTCCTAATTGGCTTCATTAAATCGTCTATATGTAGCTGAAATCAAATAAAAAGACGTCGCTGGTATTGAAGGGGTTAAGCCTTTGCAGATCCGATGACGCATTTCTTTTTGGTTTTCTGGCTATTATTAGACGATTTTATTCAGATTAGGAAGGCTATATGGAAGTCGGAGTTAATTGAGTCTTCACCCTTATGATTCCCACAGATCCTGCCTAAGCTGCATATAATCGTCTAAGAATAGCCAGAATAAACGATCAAAACGCGTCATGACCTTTAACCCTTTCTGTACCGGTGATTTCCTTTTCATTATATTCTGGCAACTATTAGACGGTTTTATTCAGCTTAGGAAGGATGTCTACCCATTAAAAGATTACAGACTGTCTCATTTAATCCTTTGAGCTACCATACATCCTTCCTAAGATTCATAAAATCGTCTAAATGCAGCTGAAATAAACGCATGAAAACATTGCAGGTACACAGTAAGGGTTAAAGGGTTAATCAAGGCAACCTCTCTCTCTCTCCTATTTCATTCGAAGTATTTATCTCTTATTCTTACCATTTGTGCATATAATACTCCAGCTTTCATTTAACTTTTCTCAGCCCAACCTTCATTCAAGCTACATCTCCGTAACCATATCGACAGATTCGACACGCACGAAAAAACAGTGTCCTTCACTAACACACACACATCCTCCACCCCAACACACACAAACATAAAGGCTACATCCTCCACGCCAACACACACACAAACAAACATACTGTCTTTCCCCACCTCAACACTGTTACACACACTTCCATCACACACACAAACTCTCCTCCACCATCCCAACACACACACACACACACACACACAGAGGGGTATCCCACTGTTTCCCGGATCTGTGCCTCGCAATGATGTGTACATTATATACCTGTACCGTACTGGTAGCAACACACACACACACACACACACAATCCCATCGTTTCCCAGATCTGTGCTTCGTTATGATGTGTACAGTAGGCTATATACCTGTACCGTACTGGTAGCAACACACACACACAATGACACATAGGGGTATCCCACCGTTTCCCGAATTTGTGCCTCGTTATGATGTGTACAGTATATACCTGTACCGTACTGGTAGCAACACACACACACACACATATATCCCATCGTTTCACGGATATGTGCCTCGTTATGATGTGTACAGTATACAGTATACCTGTACCGTACTGGTAGAATGAGTAAGGGGCTTGGACCTAAGTAGTTGCCAGTTTACCCACTTATTGAAACATTACATGAACCTTATAGCAACAATTTTAGACATCTACTTACATTAAGTTTAGTATTATTGTGATTTTGACGGTTTTTAAATTATTGCCTTGCGATTAGTTATCATTAGGCCTATCTAGCGACATTTAGCTACTTTCGAGAAGTAATCTAATGAAGTTTGTAATAGAGGATGGCAACATTTGGAGTGAATTAATCGGTGCTAGAGTTCAGAATGCCACTTCAGAGAATCAGAACTTCAGAAGGTCAGTCGTAGTAAGTTACAGTTGATTTCCTGCGTTCACAGGAGGAGGACGTTACTTACGGTGCTTGGGAAGGACAACTTGTGATTAGTAGGCGGCAGGCCTATCCTAGATTGTGAGGTGAGAACTGAAATATATTTGTATGGTTTAATTATATATTACATCTAGGCCTATGTATCGAATTAACACGACGCCATAAGATTATCTAGCATAGCAGAATCATGCAACTGGAACTTGTAATGTGAGGAATAGAATATTAGTGTAGCCTATTGCAAAAATGACTGCCCGTATATAGGCTAAATACTAATATTTATTTAGCAGTAAGTAGGACTACATTTGGCCGTGATTAAATATTTAGCCTATGTAGGCTAAACAGATAAAGTGCCCTAAATACTAAAATATAATTAGGCCTAGGCCTAATGGCATTTTAATTTAAAAAAAAACTATGTTAAAGTATTCGGTTAAGTATAATATCATACAGTATAGAGGGTCGAATGGAGAGCACGCTAACGTGTGAACCTGCTTGACCTGGGTTCAATCCCAACCAAGGCGGACATTTAGTGGATGTGGTAGTACGTCCCACGGTATAGTAACATACTATACCGTGGTACGTCCTATCGTGTTTCATATGCTCGCACGCAGTCGCCTCGATATCGTAGGCTATAGCCTACAGACTAATAATACATTATACACATAAAGCCACTCCAACAGCTTCCTCTCTCCCCTTTCTACACTTCAGAAAATAGGAAACGTAGAAAGTACTATTTAATATAGGCCTAGCCTACAAAATAAATTTTGTATGCGAATTGTAACGCAATTGACGCAACGGAGATGTTTTCCTTGAACGTTTCAAGGTCGCTTGGGATAATGAGCTAGCAGCCCCAGCACCAATATTCTATGCAGACGTTTGAAGTTTAGCCTAGCCTACTGCACAATACGAAAATTTTACAACCATCAGCTTTCGAATCATGGACTAGGCTATAGGCCTAGGTTCGTTCATTCTAGGTTGAGCAAAAATCATAACCTCTAACCTCTGTAATTAAAAAAGGACAAGAGTAGGCCTAATCGAGCTAATATTTCTACCAAATAGGCTAGGAAGACTTGGCTTGGGAATAGGTGTGGAAATTGACAGATCATTTGCTCTAGCCCTTTTTTAGTTAGAGAGGTTAGAGGTTAACTTTTTATGATATTTAGTTAGGCCTAAGCCTATTTTATTTTATTTTGTAACGCTAGACCTAGACTTTTATTCAGCTTAGGGGTACACTATCTGCATGAACAAGGTCATTCTTTAACTGGATACAAATGTCTTAATGATAGCCAGAATAATAATAAATATAAAAATGCCATTTAATTGAAAACTCTAATATTGTGATCTGTTTAAAGGGGGATGGGCGTATTTATTTGCTCATTTATGTATTTTTTTTTTAATATGTTAGTTTCCTCCTTAGAAGATTAACTTATGTGTTCTCAAATTTACTAAAGTTGGTGCACTGTGCAGTCAAGTGTGTTGCTAGCCTGTAAGCTCCTTGATTATTATGATAGCCTGCACAGTATAGGCCTACCATACAAATTATCTCATGCAATCAACACACTTTCCACAGTTATCCGTCTTCTCTTTTTTTTTTTTTAAAGGCTATTCCTTCCCCCCCCCCCCCCCCCCACCACCACCACCACCACCACCACCCTAATAATTAACATGCTGTTGGCGACGGCGTGTTGGCATGTTTGGGGCTCCCTATCCCAGCGGAGCCCATGCTGGTAATAAGCTTATAACCCCCCCCCCCCCTCTTCAACATTTTAATTTGTAAATTTTTCGATAAAACAAATATTTTCCGGCCGAAGGCCAGTTACTCATAATATTACAGGCTCTCTATCGTTCGCCAGGACAAAACCCGACACTTAAATGGCACGAAAGGTCTTAATATTGACTAAGAAAAGGGGTGAAAAAAGTATAAATCGCCAAACTAATGAGCCGAACGTCTTAAAATTTATAAACCAATGGGGCTAAACACGAGGAAGAAGGGGGACCAGAAAAACGACCCATCTCCCCTTAACCCCTGCAGTTAGGGAGGGTGGCCATCTATTTCTTTAGATGCCATTGTGGTACCTCAATTATCAAAGAAAATGTTTTTTATTATATTTTTGACCATGCAGAAATTATGCAGGAATATATATATATATATATATATATAGGGGCTATACTGTATATCCCGTACCAAGGTAGCCTATTAAACTGGAGCAATTTTGTTTGAAGACTTGAATGAATATTATAAGGAACAGGGCACAAGAAAATTAACATGAAGTAGTATTGTTTTGGCCAATTTTATCCCTTCCAAAGACAGAATGGGAACCATAAACCACAATTTTATCTTTACATAGGCTACACAACAATAAAGCCTAAAAATAATGGACTTGGCATTCGTTTGACACCCTGTCTAAGAATCAGGACTAGGACCTGTACCAGTATTCCTGACTCAGACTGATAAGACACAGTAAATATGACACACACACACACACACACACACACACACACACACACTATAATTCAGATTTGTCAATAAATATTTAGGATAAACCACAATCATAATATAAATTCCCTCCAATTGGTTGCTTGCGGGTTTCCGATTATGTAGGATAAACCAATGTATAGGCTATAGACCACACTAGTAGGTACCGGTATATAAACTTCGGATTAAAAACCAACTATCAGCCCTACACCCGATATGCTTATCAGTACCGTGACTGCATTGTTCCATTACGTGAGGCCTTATCTCTGACTTTCCTGTTAGGGGGAGAGTTGACCGATTTTTATCAGTGGTGACAGTGAGGTTGAATTGTTTGGACGTGGAGGAAAAATAAATACTGGTACAGTGAAGTTTGGTTGTGTTACGAATAATTACTGATGCAGAGAAGGTTCAGGTTGATTGTGTTACGAAAAATTACTGCTACAGCGAAGGTTCATTGTGTTGGGAATAAAATTATGCATATTATATTAGTTAGTTTAAGGGGAGATCTTCACTTGAGGGATTTTTTTCTTGACCCCTTTCTCCTTCATGTTTAGCCCCATTGCTTTTGATATAAAATGTTTGCTCCATTAGTTTAGCGATTTTAAGAACTTTCACCCCATATTAAGACCTTTCGTGCCATTCAGGTGTCGATTTTATTCTGGCGAGCGATAGCGAGCCTGTAATTTAAGAGGAATCGGCCTTCGGCCGGGACATTTTTCTACCGAAAAATGTACAAATTTACCTTGAAAGGGACTCCAGGGGGTGTAATTTTAAGCTTGATGGAGGTCTAGGGAACAAACTAAATACATCCCCTTAATAAGACTTCAGAGGCTATCAAACCTAGTGCAGAGAGAGTTCATTAACTTTTTAATAATTACTGGCACAGTGAAGATGCGTTATGTTACAAATAATTACTGGTGCAGTGAAGGTTCATTGTGTTACATTACTTGCTACTAAATATTTTATCAAGGAGTGCACATGCATTAATAGACATACTGCTTTAGGCTAGTTTTCTAGGTTTAGCTTAGCTTATATATTTTTAAATTTAGATGTCCCTCTTGGATGGATGAAAACTTTCAGTGTTGTAAGTAGAGTGCAATAGTTATAATAAGTAGGCTACAACAAGTAAACTCAGCAACAAGTAAAGTGACTGATGCTATGAAGGTTTGCCGAGGACAGCTATTGTTTCCTAACTATACTTAAATTATTAGGAGAGTAAAACTGCTTCATTCCTCTCGTACTACAGTTCCGAGAAACTGAGAGGGCTGCAATATGATATAATAAAGTAGTAGGATCATACGTCCCCATTTTTGTTTTAACCTTTTTGATGAAAACCTAGACTGGGACCCCTTGAGTAACCTACCCTATCCAAGGCTCCTCTCAATACTCCCTTGGGTTTT
This sequence comes from Paralithodes platypus, assembly GCA_032716605.1. NCBI lineage: Eukaryota > Metazoa > Arthropoda > Malacostraca > Decapoda > Lithodidae > Paralithodes > Paralithodes platypus. The sequence goes on from CM064563.1 coordinate 20,380,208, forward strand.
GGGGCTAGGCATTCACAAACAGGCAAACAAACATACTTTACAAATTTATATCTGTATATACGAGTAGAAAGATTAATCTTAGCAAAAAACTGTGGGAATCAGAGGTATAGGCCTAGATAGTGTGCCCATTGATGCCTAGCGATCCTTTCTAAGCTAACAATAATCATATTATGGTAGCCAAAAAAAATAATGAAAGTGACGCCATTGTATTGAACGTGTTTATCGCCCACACACTACATTGTCTCGTAGTCAATTAGCAACGCCCTCAGTCAGCTGATAGTAACCCCTTCTGTACCGGTGACGTATTTTTGTTTTTATTTCTGCTACATTTAGACTATTTAATGAAGCTTTTTAATTAGGAAGGATATGTGGTAGCTGAAAGGACTAATTGAGATAGTCTGTAGCCTTTTAGTTGATAGACGTCCTTCCTAAGCTGCATGAAATTGCCTAATAGTTGCCAGAATATAATGGAAAGGACGTCTCCGGTACTGAATGGGTTAACACTCGATCAGATAATTCCAATTCATGTTTTTTTTTTTGTATCTATCTTCAGACGATTTAACTCAGATTAAGTAGGCCTATTTATGTTTAAGTTAAATGTATAGTTGAGGTAGATTATAAGTTTCAACATTTAAGGGGAGGCAGTTGTTTTTTCGAGTCCTCCTCCCTCATGGTTAGCCCTATTAATTGTGAGATTTCAAAACATTCGCCCCATTAGTTTGGCGATTTTCAGACCTTTTGCCCCATTTTTTTTGCCAATATTAAGCCCTTTTGTGCCATTTAGGTGTCGATTTTTTTCCTGGCGAGCGATAGCGAGCCTGTCTTTGAAGAGGAATCGGCCTTCGGCCGGGACATTTTTCTACCGAAAAAATTACAAATTTATATCGAAGGGGGGTCTTGTGGGTGTTTTTTTTTTTTAAACTTGATGGAGGTTTACAGAGCAAACTAAACCCCTTCCTTAAACCATTGACCCGAACCAGTAAATTATGCTGTACAATACCGTCTGAGCTCCCTTAATAGCAGCATCGTAACCTGAATATAAATTTAGGCCTGGAGGTAGTCAGAATATTTGAATACGTGCACATAGTCGCCATTGGTTATATTGAAAGGGATAATTGAGTGTGGATGATAAGTGACCCAAGGTTAACTTGTTATTGACACACCACTCTCATCAACATCACCGAGCAGTGTTCAAACAGTTCGTATCAGTCCCCTACTAACTTCCTAATCCTGCCACGGACATTAGTTCCAGGGCAGTAATTCCCTTTCCAATGTTCCCTTACCCACTCTAAACCACTGTTTGGACACTTGATCCTCAGTGTTTTGGAGGACAAGCAACCTAGAAGGGTCACTAGATCTGTTGTTTCTTGATTTCCTTTGTACTCCTTACTTATTTTATTTTGACCCTCGTGTGCTCTATAACCTATTCTTGGTTTACAGGGTGCTGGCTTAACCCCTTATGTACCGAGGCCGTCCTTTTAACTTATTCTGGCTACTGTTAAACGATTTTATTCAGTTTAAAAGGAGATTCTAGCAATTAATTAAAAAGGATGTCCCTGTTACTGGATGGGTTAATAATGTGAAGAGATAGCCTACCATGCAACTCGTTATTTAATATTACACCATTCTTCAAAGTTGACGTCATGCAGCAACAGTCAGGCGTTATATCTCTACCCCTGATAACGGCACGCATTGTTACTTAACCCCCACGGTACCATAGGGTACTAGCATAAATGTACCCCCTAGTCCCAAGCAATGTGGCCAAAATGGCTTCAGAAGCAAGATATAACAACCTCCCACCTCAAAAGATGGAGGAATACTGCCTCTCCCAGCATGTGGGAGCTTGGATATAAGCTGAGAAGTGTTCAAACGTCGTGGTACCAGGTACTGCCTGATACTGGCAGTTACAAGGATCGTATATTACTGACGGCTGGCAGCCGTCGCTGGGACTGGGGAAGTGATTTATCTACTGACGGCTCTAGCGTCGCTGATACTGAACGGGTTAAGGGGCTAGTATCTGGTGTTTTGGTCAATATTTAATTTATTCATATGTTTTTAGTTTCCTCGCTAGACCTCCATCAAGCTTAGAAAAACACCCCATAGGACCCCCCCCCCCCTTTCAAGATAAATGTGTACATTTTTCGGTACAAAAATGTACCGGCCGAAGGCCGGTTCCTCTTAAAATTACAGAAAGGAAAACATTGACACCTAAATGGCACGAAAGGTCTTATAATTGACAACGAAATGGGGCGAAAGGTGTTAAAATCGCCAAACTAATGGGCCGAACGTCATATCATCTGAAAACTAATGGGGGCTAAGCACGAAGGAGAAAGGGGACCAGAAAAAGCGACTACCTCCCTTTTAATCGTATACGAGCTAACCGGACAGACATCGGTAACGCTGCCTTTCCTATATGTCCACAGATCCTTCCTAAGCTGCATAGCATCGGCTACTGATAGCCAGAATAAATCCCCCAAACGCGTCATAATCCTCAAGGGCATAATACCCTATTATATTAACCACAGTACTATTAGGATAAGTGTCAGGCGTATTTACTTGC